>APFE031092648.1:140582-178688 GCA_000404065.3 Pinus taeda
TCAACATAGGGTAAGGATATTTGTGCCTCTTTTCTACTTAGAGAGAGGAGAATTATATTCCAATCTTCAAAATAACTAACTCTACAACCACCTTGCTTTCCTCATGTAATTTTTTTTACAAAAGAAATCCAATTCTGCAGGGGTTTGCTATAGGATGTCTATACAAGTAGAATTTCACTTAATAATTGCATGGGGGGTGAGGAAAAAAGATACGAATTATACCTATTTGGATTATTCTCTTATGATTATGGAGGTTTGGAGGAATATTCTCGTTGATTCAGACCATCTTTCACCTCTAAGCCCGATTTTGTAGCACCTCCTCTGCAATCTTGTAGCAATTTCAGTAATCTTGTAGTAACTATGTCTGATCCTATAGCACTTGTAAATAGACTTTGTATGTCCTCTGTAGCACCCTAGGGAACCCCTTGTCAAAGTTGGCTAAACCTTCAATGTCTTAGTGGGTCTCTCTAACTGTTTTGGGAATGAGCTTTGACACAACTAAAGTGAGAGCGAGCCATTTTATTTCCTCTTGTGGTAGTGGGCTCAGTGCGCTTGGTTTGTTAGCCCCTACACATATTTCCTTTTTTAACCATTGTCCCCACTCCTCATAATTATAACACTCTTGCTCTGACTTTTACACATTGTATGAAAGGGTGAGTGAAGTGTACTTTTACTATTCGAGGGTGGCCAAGTTTACTTGCCACCTCCAACCAATAAAAAACTTATTCCTTCTTAATTAGAAATATTTTTTGAACCATTATGTGCTTAAAGGAAGAGGCGAGGAGTGTCATACCTGAGCCAACCTGTGATGTCGATTTGTTTTAGATGCATGCATGTTGTTGCTAAAATAGTGATATATAACCTGGCCTCTAGAGGTTTTACCTTCCATTCTCTTATTTCATGCACTGGTCCTCATTTGAACAAAACATTTTACTGACATTATCTAATAGATGTTTATTTGATGAAGTATTTTTTATGCAGATTCATCTAGTGTTTGATCTACTACTGTTGGAGTGGGTTAGTGACCTTGTAGTTTCCTCCCATTGATGGCATGGCTTCCTCATATCTCAGGGATGACCTCTTAATGCTTAAGAATGGCCAAATATTGATTCTTGAGCTACAAAATTTCTTTGCTTTTGGTTATGTAGGGTTTGTGTAGGCTGCTAGAAGATTGTTTTCTTTCTTGGAGAAGCCACACAAACCCTTACAAAACCACAACTACCTTGATGAAATACACTTAGTAACTTGGGTAATTCAAGGCGATCATATGGACAGGGTTTGGAAACTCTAATGGTGGTGAAAACCTATGAAGAATGGGTGAAAATATGGTCTTTTTAGTAATAAAGGTGGATTTTTGGAAGAGAAAATGGTTAAATGGCGTGGGTGAGAGGTGAGGGAGGTGTGGTGAACCTCTCCTGTCATTTCCTCAAGGAAAGGATGAGTTTTGACCCATTTCCCTAGGCTGATATCAATCTTGTAGCAATTATGGTCAATCCTGTAGCAGTTCAGGACAATCCTATAGCACTGTAGGATTGAGGTATAATTGAGTATAGTTTCTCGCTTGATGATGAAGGGGTGTAGGGAGATGGGTGGAATGATGGAGGAAATGCAGGAGGCTAGTTTGGGAGATGGAGAAATGGAGGCTAGTTTCTTCTTTTTATGTTCTTGGGCTGCCTCATGGAGGTTTTTAACCTTAGATTTTACCTTAAATTCCTCATGGATGTTTACACCTAGGCTGTTTATTTTCTTTTTTCTTTTTTCCTTCATTCTTTTGTTGATCAAAGGTTGGACAAATTGAGGGTTGTGAGATCCCTAATTACATTCAGATCCTTTCTTAATGAACTAGTAAAATTTTCTTTTGACAAAGGCATTTTGTATAAATTTAACTGGTAACCATTAACCAACAAGGGAATGCCTTCCTCATGAATTGTTTTTAGCTGGACAGATCTATTCTCATAACATTTTTCCACTAGATAGGACCCCAACTACCTTGTCATTAATTTCCCTTTCAAATCCTTGAACCTTGAATCATACAAGAGGGCCCAATAACCCTCTTGAAAAATTATCTCCCTAATTTGTTTATCATGCCATATATTCCTTTGTAGTTGGACTACCTCAGTGTGCATGAGAGCCTACAATCTGAACTCATCCAAACCATTGAGTTGAAGCAATGTTTCTTGTTATGTTATAGTGAGCTCTAAACCTAAATGTGTTTCCATACTCAAGGTATTAAACTCGAACTCAATGGACATCAAGGCTTTCTTTCCGTAGACCAAATCGAATGGGGTGAATCTAGTAGTGGGTTTCCTGGTGGTATTGTAGGCCCAAGTGGCCTCTAGAAGTGGGTTTGCCCAATCCCTTCTATTGTTGTTGACAACCTTGGTTAAAATGCTCTCCAAGGATATATTTGTGACCTCCACTTGACCATTTTCTTGAGGATGATAGGAAATGGATTTCCATTTCTTAATATGGTATTTCTCCATGGTGTTCTCAATGAAATCTGAGGTGAACTATGCCCCTTGATTAGTTACCAACTCTCATGGAAAACCAAACTTGTAGAAGATGTTTGTTGAAATATGGCAACAAGAATATTCCAATTTAATTTCTCCTCGAATTAAATTGTGAATTAAAATCAAATTTAGTCTTAATAGCTGCTTGGAAATAATTAATTAATTTCTTTTAAATTAATTAGTTGGAGAAATTCAAGTTAGAAGTCTTTCTGAAGTCATGCAAGAGTTATCCTTTAAATTAAGGAGATAAGATTGAGTTATATTTGAGTTGTAATTAGTTAACTCAATTTAATGAGTTAAGTCCAGTTAGTTCCAAACTGTTTGTGGAACTAATACTGAGTTAACAGTCAGTTGAAGCATTAATGCACTCAACTAGTGCTACTCCAATTAACTGAAGATTCCCTCATCAGAAACTCATGCATGTCTATTCTAAGAAAGACCTAGTTGATATTAAAGTTCAAGGACAGTGTACTATCAGTTGCATGTGTTTTCTCATGGAGAAACCTCATGCAGGCAATCAAGGATTCATCCTTGAGGATTGCGCAGTTTTGGAGGCTTGTTTTTCCACTTGGTAATAGGCTAATCATCCATAAGGAGCAGCACAAGGAAATAGGAGCTTGGAGGGTAGAGAGGAAGGCTGGAGAGAAGCCAAGATTGCTTGTGAGCATATGTGAGAATTGTACTGAGAGTTGGCTAGCTATGAGAGCTAAGGCTTTGTATAATTCCTATGTATTTCCACCATGTATGATAATACAATAGTGTGGGGTTTTTATTTGAGGATTTCCCCAAAAGTATTTTCATGTGTATTGTGCCATTGATTCTTCTTCTTCTGGTTATATTGTTCAGCTCAATATTTAAGCTTCCACAAATTGATAGTAGAAGTAGGTTATAGTATTCTGCTTTGATTTATATTGCATTATTGGGTTAACCTATCACATATTTTCTACATGGTATCGAAGCTGTGAACAATATACTGAGAAGAGAATTCGAAGTTTGAAGTTCGGGTTCCATGTGCAAATCAAATTCATATCATACTTCAAGGTTGGCCAATGGCGTTCTATGGCTTGAGACTCGAGTATTCCTTAGAAGGTAGCTCGAATTACATAGCATGGAAAGATAGAATGGAGGCTGTATTAGAAGAGAATGGCTTGAAGGAATTCATTAATCAAGAAATCCCAAAGCTAGCTTCAACTAATGCACAATAGTTGGCTGAGTGGAAGAAGTGTGTGGTGAAGGCAAGACGGATCATCCTTGAGGGAGTTCGAGATCATATTGTCTCAAGTATCCATGGGAAGGTTACTCCATTTTCAATGTGGAAGACATTGAAGGACCTCTACCAGAACATTAGCGACCAAAGGAAATTGGTGCTCAAGGATAAGCTTCGAAGAATCAAGATGGAGAAGGGCGATACTATTTCCACATATCTGAACAAGCTCACCACCTGCAGATATGATCTTGGAAGTATGGGAATAACTATTGTCGATGATGATATGGTGAGACTCGCTCTCCTTGGCCTTCCGAAGAGTTGGAATAACTACGAGGAATCTGTGAATGGAAGAGAGAAACTACTGGATTGGGAACGACTATGGTTAGATCTTATGCAAGAGGAGATTAGGAGGAGCACATGAGATGGTTCTTCATCCAAGAATGGTGATGAAGAAAATTTGGCCTTAGTAAGTAAGGCAAGGAAAGGGAAGGAGAAGGCTTCCCATTTCAAATCGAATTCTTCTCATGGAGGGAAGAAGGGTGACATGTCTAAAGTAAGATGCTTTAATTATCACAATATGGGACATTATGCGACTAATTTCCCATCGAAGAAGTCCAAGAAGGGATCCTTAGAAGGATCAGAAGGTGAGGCATTAGCCTCTCAGTTCGAAATGGACTTTAACCTCATCATATGCATGGTGTCATCGATGATGGTTTGTGTTTAGTATCTTGATAGTGGAGCCTCAGTCCACATGACTGGTGATAAAAATTTATTCAATGCCTTGGAGGAGAAAGACCTCAAGATGCACATAGAGATGGCTGACGATGGAAGGTATAGTGTTTCACGAGTGGGCATGGTTTCTTTTCAGAGGGAGCATGGAGCTCCTCTCACCTTGAGGAGATGATAAGGGGAAACAAACCAAAAGATGGTACATGGGTTCACAAAGCTCCAACAAAGGAAACTAAGTTTGATTTGGAGCACGCACGTGAAACCTTCATGGAAGAAAAGAAGAGCATCGTTGAGGCCTCCACCTCAGGAACAAAGGATATGCCTGATCAAGAGCTAGACCCCTATATGCTTACAACTTTCCTGGAAACCTATATGAAGTTACTGCATGATAATAAGGCTGTGAGAGGGATACAAGAGCTCATCAATAGATGCGCTAGAACCATGCCAGGTGAGCCGGGCATAGTACAAAAGATTGACAAACATAAAACTTGAATGAGATGAGAGATGAGACTGACCACATAGATAGGAGAGTATGAAATGGATCAAGTTATTTTGGGCATAGGTTCAGATGCGAACATCTTGCCGAAGCGGACATGGGAACGAATGGGAAGGCCTGCGCTACAATGGTCTCCAATTCAACTAAGGATGTCCAATCAGCAAAAGATCATCCCCATGTGGCGGCTGCAGGGGGTGACTGTGGATATTGAAGGTGCGAGTGCACGTGCACTGGCTGATTTTGAATTAATAGAGATAGTGGATGACAACAATCCGTATCCTGCACTCTTCGGAATTGACTAGGCTACTGATATGAATGGGGTTATCAATCTGAAGAAGATAAAGATGATCATTGAGAAGAAATCGTTGTGTGTAATATTACCCATTGATCCTACTGAAGGATCGCACTATACTGAACCAGTCTGTGATTATGAGAGCGATGATGTTCTGGACTGTATCTATAAGATAACAGTGTGAGACCAATATTGGGTGAATCCAATAGTGGATGGATGAATTACATGGGATAGCGAGAGTTCATGCGCCTCGAACTCTGATCAAGAACTAGAGCACTGGCATAATTAGTTACATGAAGTAACTATGCTGAGTTGTAACATGATGACCTGGTCGTTGCGTTGTGTGTCGCCAGAGATAAGAAATCTGCCTAATTAAGATGGTCTAAATGAAGTAGATATCTTTTTGGATGCATTTGAAAGAGAGGTACCAAAAAAGCAGTGCTTCCAGGGGTTGGACTGGCACTTTGCACTGCGCCAGCAAGGTGGTGGGGTAGACATAAGAGAAGCTTTGATGATTGGTGTGAATGTAGGAGAATGATGAGAACTCACTTCAGGAAGTCGAAGATGTGAATGATAGACAAGTATGGTGGGCAGGATGATCCGCGTGCGCATTTGGCTAAATGGGCCCAGGCTTATGGAGAAAAGCCCCAACCTAAATGGGTGCATTTGTTCTACCATACCCTGGATGTTGTCTCGATGAATTGGTACATACAAATAGAGCTCCACCATGGGACAGGCAAATGGGATATCCTACGTGAAGGATTCATGATGAAATTCAAGTTTGAGGACGGGTTTGACAATATTGATGAAGCGATACAATAAGTGAAAGTGACAATCTTTAGGATACCACAAGATCCTTTAGACCTGATTCAGCCTAAATGGGCTACTCAGCTGAGTAACACGCTAGAATGTTATAATGTAACTGTTGAAGAAGAGGATGAGGATCTGCGGAAGATTAACATTCCGAAAATAGAAGGTCACCGCGAGGTTGAAGGGCTGTAGATTGAGAACCTTGATATAACCACGTCATTGAAAACGAAACAAGCAAACATTGGTACAGAGGCAGAACCCAAATTTGCGAAGATTGAAGACTACTAGGACAATGCAACGATGGATAAGGTCGCTAAATTTCTCCACAAATACCATGATTTATTCCCTACCATGTTTATAGACCTGAAAGGGATAATCGGGGACTTAGGTATGATGAAGAGCACATTAAAACCTGACGTGAAGCTGGTTAAGCAATGGCATTACCATCTCAATCTGAAATATAAGGAGAAGGTCCACTTAGAGCTAAAAAAGATGTTCGCAGCAGGCATCATTGAGCCTGTGGAAGAATCTAACTGGGTAAGTCCAATGATAGTACAGGAAAAGAAGCAAAAGGATGAAATAAGTATATGTGTGGATCTCAGAAAGCTGAATGACGCTTGTGTACATGATCCTTTTTTGACTCCATTCGCTGATGAAGTGTTAGAAAATGTAGGCGGTCAGGAAGCATATTCCTTCACTGATGGGTTCTCTGGGTACCACCAGATCAAAATCACACTGGAGGACAGGAGAAAAACAACCTTCTTGACTGAATGGGGTTGCTTTCAGTACACTGTAATGCCGTTTATATTGAAGAATGCGCCTGCAATCTTCTCACGCATAGTTGTTGCTGCGCTAAAGGAATTTATTAATAAGTTCTTGGAGGTATATTTTGATGACTGGACCGTGTTTGGGTTGGTTAAACACCATGTATCATGCTTGCACTTGATGCTGGATACCTGTCAAAGATACCAGATCACGCTCAATCTAAAGAAGTGTTTGTCCTGTGCTCCTTTTAGGAACCTGTTGGGGAATGTGGTTTGCAGACAGAGACAGATGGTAGACCCCATGAAGATTGCGATGATACTGAACTTGGAAGCACCTAGGAGTGTGAAACAACTACGTGCTACCCTGGGACATACGAGATATTACAGAAAGTTTATCAAAGGCTATGCCCAGATCACTGTGCCTATGGAGAAATTATTGAAGAAGGATGTCACATTCTACTGGAATGATGACTGTAAGAAGGGCTTGGATATATTGAAAGAAAAGATGGTCACTGCACCAATCCTAGTCTTCCCAAATTGGAAGAAAGAGTTTCATGTACATGTCGATGTGTCATGTATAGCACTTGGAATATTACTAACACAGGCTGGCGAAGAAGGCTTGGACCATCCTATTGTGTTTGCAAGCTGAAGATTATCCAAAGTGGAGAAGAACTATTCCACCATTGAGCGCGAAGGACTAGTTATGGTGTATGCACTCCAGAAGTATAGGCACTACTTGCTGGGAGGCCATTTTAAGATGTGTACGGATCATTCCGCACTGAGGTTCCTGGTCAATAAGCCTGTGTTGGGGGGAAGAATTTGTAGTTGGCTCTTATTATTCCAAGAGTATGATTTTGAAGTTGTTGTGAAGCCTGGATGACTAAGCACGGGACCTGACCATCTGTCGCGCATCGAAACAGGGGCAGAACCCACTAGCTTGGAAGAATGGTTGCCTGACACATAGCTATTTGTAGTGCACATCACGGATGGTCATTTAGAGGATATAATACACTTCCTAACAACAGGAAATTTTCCAGAAGGATACACTATCCAGCAAAAGAAGGAATTAGTGGTGCACGTGACAGATTTCTCTATCATTGCTAGGCATCTGTAGAAGACGGGGATTGATGAGATATTGCGATGGTATGTACCTGAGTTCGAAAGAAGTAGAATTCTCATAGACGCTCATGGGGGTGTCGCGGGAGAAAATGATGCAGGAAGAGAAACGGCATAGAAGATTCTATGCATAGGGTTGTGGTGGCCAACCCTCCATTAGGAATCAAAACCATATTGCGAGGCATGTGATGTGTGTCAAAGGACTGGTAAGCCATTGTAGAGGGATGAGATGCCTTTGAATCCATAGATGACATTGCAACCCTTTGAGAAATGGGCGATAGATTTTGTGGGACCCATTCAACCTCAAGAAAAGACGGGAGCAAGGTACATTATCACCGCGATGGAGTATTTGACTCGTTGGGTGGAGGCACAGCCTATGAAGAATTACACAAGCATGACAGCTGCAAAGTTCCTCTTTGAGCACATACTAATGCAATTTGGATGTTTGAAGATCTTGATGAGTGATCGCAGTACGCACTTCCTGAATGAGACGATTAGTGCACTGATAGAGGAATTTCAGGTATATCACCAGAAGAGCATGTTATCCAATGGGACGGTGGAAGCATTCAAAAAAGTACTCGAAAACACGCTGACCAAGGTTTTCAATGCTCAGTGAAGTGATTGGGACCTACGCATACTTGCAGTACTATGTGATTATTGAACAACATGCAAGAAGCTGATTGGACAAACCCCTTTCAAGCTTGTTTATGGTGTTGATGTGGTGATGCCCATGGAATATATTGTGCCTAGGTTGCGTATAGTAGCGCTCACAGGTATGATGGATCGCGAAGCCCTAAAGGAGTAGCTCACACAGCTATATGAGCTTGAGGAAAAGATATTTTTAGCTGGATTTCACCAATAGGTCCAAAAGTAGCGTGAAAAGGCATGGCATGATCGACATATTAAGCTGCGCACAGTTAAGGTAAATGACCTGGTTTTGTTAGATGATAGTAAGTATGATAAATTTCCAGGGAAGTTCAGGATGCACTAGTTAGGGCCGTATGTCATTAAGGAAATTACATATGGAGGAGCGGTATAGCTGTTCAAACTAAATGGAGAACCCTTCCCATGAAAGGTGAATGGAAATTGCTTGAAGCCGTACATCGACGGTCCGACCATGTGACTAGATGAAGGTAGCACGGTCTTAGCACTCCAAGCAGCTGGAAAGAGGTGTGGGACTATAAACTACACTACCTGGGTTGGGGAGGTACGCGATTGGAGGATGGTGCGAAGCAAGGAAGTGTCATTGGGTTCGCAGCAGCATGGAGGGAGCTGCGCTACCCAAGGAGAAATCGTGTATGTTGGCTGGAAAGTGACCATTATAGTCACTGTCCATGAAAAGACAGTAGAAGTGAGGCCAAATAGAGCGGGCGGCCAACATTTTAGATGAAATTTATAGCTCATATCCTTGAAAATTTGCTGCCAATCCAGCATTAATGAAAAGATATTGGGGGGAACAATCAGATTTGAATTCAAATTGCCCTATAAATTACAAATGGTTGTCTAGCGAGAAACACTTGGCATTTTGAGTATTCAGTTGTTGAGCTCTCAGACACCTATGGACCTAGAGTTCTTCGAGGCTCTCAAATAGACTCCTGCATTTGCGAACTTGCCCGAGATGTCGCAAGCACTAATAAAGAGTGTTATGTCAACACCCCCAGAATTTATCAATACAGAGAAAGTAGTAGAAGAGCTAGCACAAGAAATGGAAAAACAGGAAGAAGTAGCTGCCCTCAAAGTAACCACTCTGGAAGTAGCCGAAGTATTGGCAGAGGTCCCTAAATCACCGAGAACACTGAGACTGAAGCCAACCCCAACTAAGGAGACTGTGAACGAAAATAAGGGCAAGCAACCTGCTGTACCGGTGCACGCATTGCCAAGAAGAAACTCGCCAAAGCCCATTTCACAAGAGAAGGGCAAGGCCATAAACCTAGAGCCAGAGGACGAGGACATTGAAGACATCCCGATGGATAATGAGGATGTGGGAGCCAAAGTGGTGGAGGTTGATGCCCAAGGTGCAGAACCTATTATGTGGTTTCTAGAGTATGTCTCTCCATGAAAGCCTAAGTCCAATTTCCTAAAGGACATTGATGAGAGTAAGACTCCCCTTCAAACCCCTCTACTACTAAATGAAATTGTCTTCGACGGTCCGTGCCTAGCATGAGTGTCGATACTGAAGCTAGAAGACTGGGACTTGATGGACCATGAGAAGTTTCCACACCTAGTGACCGAGCAGCTGATGCACCGCATCATAGACACGAATACGAGGATGACCGCATTGGAGCCATGGAAGTGGCTTAGGGGAGTAGAGAAGGCAGGGTTGCTCAACCTGCTCTGAGTGCTACACTATAACCACATCTTGGTGATAGTTTTGGTCATCAAGCACCTTTTGTGCTTGGTGCATGATGTGTGTCTGTGGCTAGAGGAGCTGATACCCATTGCAGACAGGTTAAATTCACTGAATAATGCACATGTTGTATATAGGTGAGAATTTGGTGATGATCTTCAACGGCAAGGGTAGCGAGCAGGCTCTTGCATAGTCAATGAAGGAGAAATTTAAGTTGGTGAAGAATCCATGTGGGTACACTATCTCCAGCATCTGTGACCCCCCTATGAAGGTAGCAACGCAGATCCTTACAGGGAAGGTGATGCGGAAGTGCCGCACTGACGAGGTGCCGGTGCTTGTCATCATGCTTGCACAGTAGTGTGCAGAAGGAGTCTAGTTTAACTAGTCGAACTACCTTCGTGAAGAGTTCCTAGTGAACTACCGTGAAGCGCAAGAGCTCAGCAATATGTTCCACTACGTGTGGCTCTTCCTGTCGATTGTGCTGGTAGCATGGGAGCTACTAGAGGACAGCCAGTTCCCTTCGATCGCACCAGACCTTCCTGAAGCAGCGAAGTACACTTCGCTTTGGGCAACCAAGGACATGCAATGAGTTCAAGACAACAAGATCTTCTGGATCTTGATTGAAATGAATATTAGGATGACCATCAATTTCAAGCTGTGATTTTCGCCCACGGTGTACGCTAACCTATAGAGCTATGCCGAGTTCAAAGCCAATTTCCATCGAGTCTCCAACAGGGTGCAGAAGGACCCTGTGCAGAAGTGGTATGAATTGTCGTATATGGCCACAACTAATGCCATTGATGCAGTGCTTGATCAATGACTGGCAAAGTGGCGCACTACCACAGACTTGGTGGTGGGTGGAAGCAAGTCCACTACGCAGAAGAAGAAGGAGGAGGCTAAGTTGAAGATGGTGCAACTGGTTGAGAAGAGGAAAAAGAAGGCCACTCAAAAGGCCGAGGTAGAGGAGGTAGGAAAGGAGGCAACAAAACATATAGGTGGCATAGAGCGAGGCTCTAACAAAGGCGCACAGTCACTTTCACCTACGACCGAAGAGGAAGAAACAGAACACCACGGCATGGACCCTCAGCAGACGTCTGCCCACATTAAGCGCCCAAGAGAGCTAGAGAAGGGAGGGTCCATAAAGAAATCCAAGGTGACCAAGACCTCGTTGGACCCTATCACATTGATGGAGGGTGACTTATATGATATCGGCGACACAGTCAAAGATGTCACTGCAGAGGCCTTGCAGCGATTTGAACATCAACAACAGATCATCCTAGGGGCCCTCCATACTAGGTTGTAGGAGTTGCAGACCTGTGTGTCGCAGGCTGGTATGGTGTCTACCATCTTAGCTATCGACACTTTAGAGGTTGTTGATATGCTGCACACAAAGGCTTCCAGTGCGATAGTGCTACCAGATGGAGCATTGACCACGGAAAAGGAATCTGATAGGCCCACTGTTAGTGCCTTGAAGGGAGTGGGGCTGAACCTAGTAGCGCTTTCGTGTGAAGCACTCGACCTCTTACAGGATGGAGTAATTGTAGAACTGAGGGCCCGAGAGCACCGCACCCTCTAGGTGATCGGAAAACAATGAATAAACAATGAACAGATGGCCGTACAGAGAAATGTTGCCATCACCGCTGAGACCAATGTGACCAATCAGAGCAAGGATATTATGCAGGTCGTTGAGGAGGCATGCAGAATGGTCCTAGAGTTGGCCATTTGGAGGAGGCGCCAGTCGAGGTCCGCATCCACAAATTGGCCACAGGGGTGCGCGACACTCAGATTAATATGGTGCGGGTTCAGCTAGAGTTGAACCTGCAGATTACAGAGCTACAGTTGAGGGCCCAGCCTTCAACACTACCAAAGGGAAAGGAACAGTGGGCAGCTTCTGTCACAAAAGCAGTCGCAGTGGTGGAGAGTGCAGTAGCAGACTGCACACAGTTATTCGAGCAATCATTTGAGGTCTTGGCAAGCTTGCAGGAGGAACCAAATATACTAAGGCTAGAGACGGAAGTGCACGAGCTATAAGAACGCTACAATGAATTTAAGGGCACTTCGCAAATCATCACAGTGACACAGAAGCTAGCCAAGCTGCAAGAGGCCAAGCAGCTGAAGGAGCAGTTGGACGCAACACTGCACAATGAAGCAGTACTGAAGGCGTGACTAAAGCACTAGCTGGAGGAAGCTTACGCAGTCACAGGAAATATTGAAGGCAAGATTGTGACTCTACAATTGATGCAACAAAAGCTTTAGGATGACAACACAGGAGTAGTTACTGAGTAGACAGTGGAAGACGTGAAACAGGTAGCAGCTCAGTGCATAGTCGAGGTTGCAGTCATACGGGTCGAGATGGATGGGCTTCATGCAAAGATCTCCACACCTATCGAGTGACTTGAGGATGAGTCATGATGTTTGTGTCGGGGGCCTGTTGGGAGTGGGATCCCCCAAGGGTAGTTTTGGGGCTAAAAACCCATGGTTGAGTTAAATTGTGTAATAAAATGGTAAAGTCTCCGCATTTTGTGGTCACGGTGCACGAAGGTGTTATGTGTCATAAAGGGTAGTCTGCCCTTATTTTTGTAAAGTAAAGTCAGCTGTAAGAGTTCTACCCATGGTCCACAGACCATGGGACTGTATAAAAAGAGCTAATCTCTAAGTAGTTTTTAAAAAAAAAAGACATAGAATGATGAATAATGTAAGAGAGTCATAGCTTTGAAGTAAAAAGTCCAATTCTTGAGTTGTAGCATAGGTAGAGGCTCTGTAGCTGAGTGGAGAGAGGCCTAGGGTAGAAGTTTGCAGCTGAGTGCGCAAACCCCTGTAACTGTGTGCTTAGGGTGGACAGAGTTTATAAAAACTTGGAAGATATCAATAAAGAGAAATATTCGACAATTCCTGTGTCTTTGTTCTATTATTGCATCTTGATATGTTATGTATGAATTTCTTTAATTATGATTATGCGATGTGCGAATGAATGCAATTATGTTGAATAATTAAATGCAATTATGATTATCTGTTTACGTGGTGTTAACTATAATTATTTGATGAGATAAGAAAGCCACTTAGGGTAATTGGGGAATTTGCACGGGACATTGCCATAGCAATGCGAAAGTACCTAAGCAGTAAGCTAGGGCTATGCAAAGGTCGTCGTACCCTTTCATAGAGGTATTGAAAGCTGTAATAGAGATCTAGTCTTGTAAGCCCTAGAGTGAAGAAACCCTGCATAAAGGCATGGATAGAGGGAATGAAAAGACATCACAACCATCTCAGGGTTCAGAAACTTGGTTCCAGCATCCCCCCATACTGCTTCGGGTGAAACTTCGGTCCGCGCTCCATAGGCCGATGCCGAAAGGGCCAATAGTTTAGTGATTTGTTTGGTTAACTAACGCTGAACCTGGGTCAGGCCCCCTCAAGCCAATAATAACATTAAAGGAAAAAAGTGGGAAAAGTAATCATATAGAAAGGCTTGTGAATGCAAATTGAATTTCTCAAGAGCGCTTGACTATAAAGATTGTTTAAAACTTTACCCTTCCTGATTTTCTTTGCAAATTTCAACAATATGTGAAGCTTCATCAAGAAGAATAAGAAACTGCATCATAAGCATAATTTAAGAAATCATAATTTTTGAACACTCTTAGCATCATAGGCTCATTACATGCCTATTAAAAATATGCAGTAATTAAATAACTACCAACATGAAAGGAATCTAAATCTAAACTAATATATCCCTAATGCTAATTACATGAAAAGAAACATAACTAGGTATAATCATACTTCCAATGAAACCATTCAAGAATTATATCTCTTGCATGTATGTACGAGTCACACATTAGTAACAAAAATACAATTATAATAAAACTAAACAAAACTAAATCTAAATGTAGATAGTACACTAATTGCTAACATATTTATAAAAGACAACTTATATCAATCACCTTCTCTTGAAAGCTTCCTCCAACCAAATATTTATGGGATCATAAAAATATGGATGAATATTCATTGGACATAGGAAGAATTCAAATGGGAGAGAGGTTGAACAATGATTAGTGTTATGTACACAAGAGAACTCTTTAGTAATCTTCCATAAAACTGAAGCTTCCAAACAACTTTGAAATGGATCAATGAAGTGTGAATGGAGGCTTAGTGCATATGTCAGAAGATCTTCAATTGGGTTAGATAGCCAGTCATATTGGATCAATGCACTCACAAGTGTTGTTTCATGTTGAATATGCACTATAGAAGGAAAAGTAAGCTGATAAGATATTACCATCAAATGGAATTGGAAGTTTAACAACTCTTGATG
The DNA here is from genome assembly GCA_000404065.3 of Pinus taeda. Taxonomy (NCBI): domain Eukaryota; kingdom Viridiplantae; phylum Streptophyta; class Pinopsida; order Pinales; family Pinaceae; genus Pinus; species Pinus taeda. The sequence continues at coordinate 155,154 of APFE031092648.1, forward strand.
GTCATATTTGAGTTTTCTTCATTCACAAATATGATTTGACTTTGATCATGTGGTTTTAATGAAGAATAAGATAAATCAACATCCTCAATTTCAAAGTAATCGTCATAAATGACTTCACGACATTCACTAGGATTCTCTTCATTCTGATACGATGCATCGAAACAAGACGTATTGAGCACATGTTCATTTATGTCGAAAGAATGACCAATAATTGTCTCTCTACCTTAATAAAAACTAATAGTAAATTCCTTTATATCAGCCTCTCTATTTTCTAAAACATCACTAATGCAAAGAGGGAATAAATTACTATCAGCAAAATATCAGGAAAAAGAGAGAAATGAGAGTCATAAGCAATGAAACTAAAAAATATGTCTACTTGTAGACTCCTGTGCATTTTCTTCATTGTAAAACTCATATTACTGATCATTCATTTTTCTACTTAGTATTTCTTGAAGATGTCATTTGGTTGCCTTAAATTTTGTATTTTATCAACATGATCAAATTCAGAAATTTCTACAGAGAATTGCACATTGTTGTAATCTTCAATTTCAACTTGTGCTTGCTAATTTATTAGCTAATTTTCTGATTTCATTTCATCCATATTTTCAGATTTGTTGTTTCTTCAAGTTTGTTGTTGGTATCTTCTTGCAATTGATTATCAAACTTTTCCCAGCTTTGTGATAATGTTTGATTAACATGTGGGAGTGCATCAAAGTGATTATCAATGTTGCAGGAAGCGTGTACCAAATGAAGGAATTTATCATACATGGCAGAGACAATTTCATCATGATTAGTATGCACCTGCATATTGGAATTTTGTATCATGTTAATATAATTTGAAGAAGGTTCATCAAAGCTTGCAACTGTTCCACATGGATTAGGAATGCAAGGAAGAGAACAAACATATTCAAACCATTCCATCAATTCAATATCTGAAGGTTTATCTTCAACTTTGAATCTTAAACAATTTAATCAAAATCTAACAGTAAAATTTATAAGAGATTCATTTTCAAACCTTCGTAAATATTCAAATTCATCACATACATGTTCATAATTAATCATCAAATTCATAAAGGAATTTTATGATAAATTGATCCCAACTGTGAATAGAGGCAACTAGAAGAGATTGACACCATCTTTTGGCTTTTCTCAAGAATGTAAGAGTAAAAATCGTGCATGAAATACCTTCATCAATATCATGAAAAGTAAAATTTGCAAAATTTAGAATAAACTGTAAGGCATGATCAAATGCAGAAGAATTATTCTTACTATTAAATTTTAATTTTGACAAGTGCCTTATTGTTTCCGGTGGAGTATTGGTGAATGCAAATCCAAAGAATCAACTCCAAATTGGAAGTTTGGGAGGAGCCATTATGATTAAATAAAAACTTGAAAATAGTTGAATTGAGGCTTCTATGATCCATAATAGTTGAAAGAATAACTTCGGTGTAAATCACATGTAGACAGACATTTGTCGACACGTTTCGAACCAACCAGTGTGGTTCATCATCAAGACAAGTTGAAGAAACAGATCCAGCTTAGCATGTTAAATAGTCTGAGCAGAGACTCCAACGGCTAAATTGATAATGGATCATTTTGACCTGAGGACCCAGGTCAAATTATTTTAATATTATTACTATTATTATTATTATTATTTCTGGAATAAGTCAAATTAGGTAAAAATATATAAATAAATAAAATACTTCCAATGGTTAGTAATTTTTTTTTTAATTGCTTATATATATATATATATATATATATATTATATATATATATATATATATAGAAGATAGATAGATGAGTTTAGGTTATTAAAATAAAAGCTGGGATTAATAACAATAAATAAAATAAAAAATGATAATTTATTTGTTATATTTAAATTATAATAATTATTATTAATATCATTCATATATATATATATATATATATATATATTATTTAAAATAATATTAGGTTGTTAAGTGACGAGAAGTTTCCTTTAGTAATTTAATAATAATTTTAATTTTAATGGTTAGTTTAAAAAGGTAATTTATTTATTTAATTAAATTATTTATTAAATATTATTTAATATTATATATCCATATATATTCCAATTAAAATTATAATATTAGGTTGTTAAGTTAAAAGTTAAATATATAAATATAATAAATATAATTAGGTAAAAATATATAAAATAAATAAAATACAAAAACCCCAAAAGACAACAAGTCCTCAGGCCCTCCTAGCACCAAAAATGTTGATGGTCCAAAATGACCTTATCAACATGTAAGGGAGATCACTCGATTAGGACCTTAAATCAACCCCCTTTCCGTTTGGAATGGTGGTTTCGACTATTTCAATTAGGTCCAGTTTCCCTTTTGCTTTCTCTGCTGACTTAAAATATGTATATTACTTTTCAATAGAAGGGAGACATCAGATTCATCATCTTGGAGAGTTCATAAAAGAAAGTGATCCTTACGCTGAATTAATGGCTCAGCCAAGCCACTCTAAAGTTTTCCTTTGTGTAAGAGGAATTCCAGAATGAAATAATTAAAACTAAATGTAGATCTAATCTAATTATAGAAAATAAATCCTAAATCTATCTCAATCGAAGGAAAGATTAGCCCCTCTCAAACAAGAGCAAGGTAAAAGGGGATTTTGACGAACTTTGAATTTGGAATAAAAATGAAGTCAATAAGCCAAGGAAATAGTTCCAAGATTTATTACTAGTTCAAACAAGTATATGTATTCATCTATCTGATGAATAGTCATTAGATCTCTGGTGCATATACATCTAAATTCAAATAAAATGAATTCGAATTAAAAAGATATGATTGCATTAAGGAAATAGTTCTCATAAAACAATCATTATTAAAACCAAGATAAAATTGACATGAATTTTCTAAGTAGTTAACAAGTATGTCTTTTTTATCTATTCAGATTCATAATTTAGCTTGATAACAATTAGATCCATCATTAAAAGATAGGTTTCAAATGATTTAAGCATGTAGTTAAATGAATTTACAATAGTGCAAAACTCCAAAAACACATACTTATCTGGATGAAGAATTGTATCAAATTTTATTAAATGCAGACCATCTATCAGCCTCTGTCTCTGAATAGCGTACAAGAATTTAAGATCTGATTAAAGACTTGAGTGCATGAAATTCTTAGAAAAATTCACGATAGCATGAAATTTTCATAACTGAAATACATCCATTTTAATCTCCACAAATCTGGTCCAAACTAGAAAATTCTCTGCAGAAAGCTTGCTCCCTACAATAGTGCAAAAATCCATCTCTTTGCAAATAATTTCATCCCGAAGTTTCATATCTAGAACCCTCTGTCCATTGTGGAAAAGCCATATTTATAATTACAACAACAAAAAATTAAAATGTGAGAGTTGTTGGAGAATAAATTTTCTCCAGGGAATTTTAATTGGCCAAAATTAGTCTTTCTCTCTTGCTGGTGCAATTCCATTGCTCCAATTCTTCTCTTCTTCATCTCCCCAACTATTCACATGCCAAAAAACAATCAAAATTTAGAAACTAAAACAAATTGGTGCGCAAAATAGAAATCAAACTACTTCTCAACAAATTGTTAAATTAAAAATAAATTAAGATCTAAAGAAATTATCGTGCTATGGTGGCTTCAAAGGGTTAAGATCATCCTTTGTGTATTGCGGGGAATGACTTATTCACAACATTTTTCCAAAGGCAATAAAATTTGCCCAAATCAAAATAGAAAAAACTATTTTTTGTTGCAAATTCATCACTTTATCTTTTGTTGGATTTCTGGGTCATTAAATGATTGAATCTACTAAAGTTAACCTTCCCAAATTATTCTCCTCTATCTTAGGTTACCAACTAGTTATTGCAAGCTTCATTTGGTTGAATAAATCTTCAGATATACCTTTCCGAAGTTGAAGTGCCAAAAAATCAGAATTCTAGAAAAATGCATGCCTAAATTAAAATTCAGAAAATTTAATTTACAAATCTAATCCTAATTAATTGTACAATTAAAATTAGTTAATTATAATTACATTACTTAATTATATACCAATTAATAAAAAACATATAAATTATGATCACAAATTATTAAATTAATTAATTAAATTAATTAACTAACTACCAATGTCCAAATACAAATACAAATTATATATATGAATTTAATTAGTTAAATTAAAAAAATAGCATTGAACAAATCCTATTAAAACATATTAATTTAAATATTGTTAAAACATATTACAAAAAAGAAAAATGAAATCTGAACAAGGCACATCTGTTTGAAACTCGTGCCTTATGTAATACAAGGCCTTCTTTAATACAAAGTGAAATATTAAAAGGACATTGGAGGAGTTGGATATAGGGCATCGGAATAAATAAGTCATTGGAAGTTAAATAAAAAAAGGCTCCGAGGTCACAAAGGTATGCTGAGGTCTGATAATTTATGTCGAGGTGTAGTAAGGCATCAAATTTGTTTCAATTGGATAAAAACTACAAGTATTTGATAATTAAGGTATTTTAGATATTATAATTTTTATTGAAATTGAAATTGAAATTTACTTCTAAAATTTGTACAATTTTAATTGCTCTACAATTTGTATTTGGTGATTTTGTAAAAACGTTTAATTAAGAATGAGTATTTAAAATTAATTTACAAAAATTAAAATAATATACATTTTGTACATTTGTTTTTTGGGGTGAAATAGAAAATTGGAACTCTCGAAATGGGAAGAGGAAGTGAGAACTGTAAGGGTTTTCTTGGGGATATAATTTTTGGGCAGACTTTTCAATTGATGTTACAAAATAAATTCTTTTGGAGGTTCTGATAGAGTAAACTTTCGAGGTTTCAATATAGCATATATCAAGAGAGCGTGAGGTATTAGAAGATTAATTCTCATGGAGTGTTATTTCAGAGAGGATTTTAAATGAAGTCCCGAAAAAATATATCCCGAGGTATGAATGAGCTTGATTCATGCCATTGGAGGTTTGTGCATCATGGAGAATTTTAATTAGAGTTCTGAGGTTTCAAAAAGCTTCAAGGTCTCGATGGGTTGAGGTGATCAGAGATAGGAAAGGAAGGAGAGGAGGGTAATGTGGAGTGGGTCTTTCTTTCTTAAAAATAATTATAATCAATTTATAATTAAGGTGTTAATTGCATAAAAACTACAATCATTTGATAATTAAGGTATTTTAGATATCATAATTTTTATTGAAATCGAAATTGAAATTTACTTCTAAAATTTTATACGCATAATTTTAATTGTTCTACAATTTGTATTTGGTGATTTTGTAAGAACGTTTAATTAAAAATCAGTATTTAAAATTAATTTACAAAAATTAAAATAATATACATTTTGTACATTTTTAGCCTTGGTGGTGAAAATCACTTAATTTCGGACAAGCACCATTTGCAAATCGTGCATCGAAATGAGATGAAATGAGAACTAATGGAAAGCTTGCAAAAATTCGAACACAATGAAGCAATAGAAAGAAAAGTACGAACAAAATAAAAATTTGGCAAAATTGTGGAACACTTCACCAAAAGAAAATATTAAAAGGCCATTTAGCCAAAATTTACAGAAATGGTCCCCATTATTTGAAATAAATAAGTTGAAAATGGGGTTGTTGATTTTTCACCTCAACGGGATGCCTTCTCTTGAGTTTGACAGCTATGATAAGGGTTATGAGAATAGAAACCACCTGTTTTTCTGTATTCCCCTCTAAGAGGCTTATCTATTTTTCCCTTATTGCGAGGTCAAGAAAGCTCTCTAAGGGTCTCTTCTACTGCTATTTTTTTCCATCTTCCTTCTTTCTGCTCTTCTCCATCTTCTCCTTCAACCTATTCTTCCTTCTCATCAGCCTCTTCCTCTTGTTATTCTTCTTTCTCTTCAAATTATTCTCCTTATTCTTCAACCTCTCCTTCTTCTTCTTGATTACCTCCAACATTATATTTTTTGGTCCCTTCATGTTGTCTCAGGATTTGGGCTTATCTCTCAATCAAGGCCTGCTTATCTCTCAACATAGGGTAAGGATATTTGTGCCTCTTTTCTACTTAGAGAGAGGAGAATTATATTCCAATCTTCAAAATAACTACCTCTACTACCACCTTGCTTTCCTCATGTAATTTTTTTTTTCCAAAGAAATCCAATTCTGCAGGGGTTTCCTATAGGATGTCTATACAGGTAGAATTTCACTTAATAATTGCATGGGGGGTGAGGAAAAAAGATATGATTTATGCCTATTTAGATAACTTTCTTATGATTATGGAGGTTTGGAGGAATATTCTCATTGATTCAGACCCTCTTTCACTTCTAAGCTCGATTTTGTAGCACCTCCTCTGCAATCTTGTAGCAATTTCAGTAATCTTGTAGTAACTATGTCTGATCCTATAGCACTTGTGAATAGACTTTGTATCTCCTTTGTAGCACCCTAGGGAACCCTTGTCAAACATGTCTCAACCTTCGATGTCTTAGTGGGTCTCTCTAACTGTTTTGGGAATGAGCTTCGATACAACTAAAGTGAGAGCGAGTCATTTTATTTCCTCTTGTGGTAGTGGACTTAGTGCGCTTGGTTTGTTATCCCCTACACATATTTCCTTTTTTAACCGTTGTGCCCAATCCTCGTAATTATAACACTCTTGCTCTGACTTTTGCACATTGTATGAAAGGGTGATTGAAGTGTACTTTTACTATTCGAGGGTGGCCAAGTTTACTCGCCACCTCCAACCAATAAAAAACTTATTCCTTCTTAATTAGAAATATTTTTTGAACCAATATGTGCTTAAAGGAAGAGGCGAGGAGTGTCATACTTGAGCCAACCTGTGATGTCGATTTGTTTTAGATGCATGCATGTTGTTGCTAAAATAGTGATAGATAACCTAGCCTCTAGAGGTTTTATCTTACATTCTCTTATTTCATGCATTGGTCCTCATTTGAACAAAACATTTTACTGACATTCTCTAATAGATGTTTATTTGATGAAGTATTTTTTATGCAGATTCTTCCAGTGTTTGATCTACTACTATTGGAGTGGGTTAGTGACCTTGTAGTTTCTTCCCAGTGATGGTGTGGCTTCCTCATATCTCAAGGATAACCTCTTAATGCTTAAGAATGGCTAAATATTGATTTCAAGTTACAAAATTTCTTTGCTTTTGGTTCTGTAGGGTTTGTGTAGCCTGCTAGAAGATTGGTTTCTTTCTTGGAGAAGTCACACAACCCCTTACAAAACCACAACTACCTTAATGAAATGCACTTAGTAACTTGGCTAATTCAAGGTGATCATATGGATAGGGTTTGGAAACTCTGATGGTGGTGAAAACCTATGAAGAATCGGTGAAAATATGGTCTTTTTAGGAACAAAGTTGGAGTTTTGGAAGAGAAATTGGTTAAATGGCGTGGGTGAGAGGTGAAGGAGGTGTGGTTCACCTCTCCTCTCATTTCCTCAAGGAAAGGATGAGCTTTGACCCATTTCCCTAGGCTGATATCAATCTTGTAGCAATTATGGTCAATCCTGTAGCAGTTTAGGACAATCCTATAGCACTGTAGGATTGAGGTAGAATTGAGTGTAGTTTCTCGCTTGATGATGAAGGGGTGTAGGGAGATGGAGGAAATGAACGAGGCTAGCTTGGGAGATGGAGAAATGGGATGTGGACCCCTTTTCCTTCAACTGTTATCCCTTTTCCTATGGCTGGAACCCTGCAAAAGAAAATTGTTTGCAAAATGGTGTAAGGGCCCCTTTACCCCTATGTGATTGCTTGTTTTTTTTTTAAGACCTGCAAACCACCTCTGAAGAGGTTTTCAACTTGCAAGCATGCCCTAGGTGCCTCAAGGGAGGTTTTTGCATGGGGATCTTTTCATTTTATTTTCTTCTTTTTATGTTCTTGGGCTGCCTCATGGAGGTTTTGAACCTTATATTTTCCCTTAGATTCCTCATGGAGGTTTACACCTAGGCTGTTTATTTTATTTTTTCTTTTTTTCTTCATTCTTTTGTTGATCAGAGGTTGGACGAATTGAGGGTTGTGATATCCCTAATTACATTTAGATCTTTTCTTAATGAACTAGTAAAATTTTCTTTTGACAAAGGTGTTTTGTATAAATTTAACTGGTAACCATTAACCAACAAGGGAATGCCTTCCTCATGAATTTTTTTTAGTTGGAAAGATCTATTCTCATAACAATTTTCCACTATAGAGGGCCCCAACTACCTTGTCATTAATTTCCCTTTCAAATCCTTGAACCTTGAATCATACAAGAGGGCCCAATAACCCTCTTGAAAAATTATCTCCCTAATGTGTTTATCATGCCATATATTCCTTTGTAGTTGGACTACCTCAGTGTGCATGAGAGCCTACAGTCTGAACTCATCCAAACCATTGAGTTGAAGCAATGTTTCTTGTTATGTTATAGTGAGCTCTAAATCCAAATGTGTTTCCATACTCAAGGTATTAAACTCGAACTCAATGGACATCAAGGCTTTCTTTCCGTAGACCAAATCGAATGGGGTGAATCCAGTAGTGGTTTTCCTAGTGGTATTGTAGGCCCAAGTGGCCTCTAGAAGTGGGTCTGCCTAATCCCTTCTATTGTTGTTGAAAACCTTGGTTAAAATGTTCTCCAAGGATCTATTTGTGACCTCCACTTGACCATTTTCTTGAGGATGATAGGAAATGGATTTCCATTTTTAATATGGTGTTTCTCCATGGTGTTCTCAATGAAATCTGAGGTGAACTACTCCCCTTGATTCGTGACCAACTACCATGGAAAACCAAACTTGTAGAAGATGTTTGTTGAAATATGGCAACAAGAATATTCCAATTTAATTTCTCCTTGAATTAAATTGTGAATTAAAATCAAATTTAGTCTTAATAGCTACTTGGAAATAATTAATTAATTTATTTTAAATTAATTAGTTGGAGAAATTCAAGTTAGAAGTCTTTCTGAAGTCATGCAAGAGTTATCCCTTAAATTAAGGAGATAAGATTGAATTATATTTGAGTTGTAATTAGTTAACTTAGTTTACTGAGTTAAGTCCAGTTAAATTAGTTCCAAATTGTTTGAGGAACTAATAGTGAGTTAACAGTCAGTTGAAGCATTAATGCACTCATTTAGTGCTACTCGAGTTAACTGAAGATTCCCTCATCAGAAACTCATGCATGTCTATTCTGAGAAAGACCAAGTTGAGATTAAAGTTCAAGGACAGTGTACTATCAGTTGCATGTGTTTTCTCATGGAGAAAACTCATGCATGCAGTCAAGGATTCATCCTTAAGGATTGCACAGTTTTGGAGGCTTGCTTTTCCACTTGGTAATAGGCTAATCATCCACAAGGAACAACATAAGGAAATAGGATCTTGGAGGGCAGAGAGGAAGGCTGGAGAGAAGCCAAGATTGCTTGTGAGCATCTATGAGGATTGTACTGAGAGTTGGCTAGCTGTGAGAGCTAAGGCTTTGTATAATTCCTATGTATTTCCACCATGTATGATAATACAATAATGTGGGGTTTTATCTGAGGATTTCCCCAAAAGTATTTTAATGTGTATTGTGCCATTGATTCTTCTTCTTCTCGTTATATTGTTCAAATCAATCTTTAGGCTTCTGTAAATTGATAGTAGAAGTAGGTTATAGTATTCTGCTTTGATTTACATTGCATTATCGGGTTAACCTATCACAGATTTTCTACATGGTATCGAAGTTGTGAACAATATACTAAGAAGAGAATTCGAAGTTTGAAGTTCGGGGTTGCATGTGCAAATCAAATTCATATCATACTTCAAGGTTGCCCAATGGCGTTCTATGGCTTGAGACTTGGGTATGCCTTGGAAGGTAGCTTGAATTACATAGCATGGAAAGATAGAATGGAGGTTGTATTAAAATACAATGGCATGAAGAAATTCATTGATCAAGAAATCCCAAAGCTAGCTTCAACTAATGCACAATAGTTGGTTGAGTGGAAGAAGTGTGTGGCAAAGGCAAGACAGATCACCCTTGAGGGAGTTCGAGATCATATTGTCTCGAGTCTCCATGGGAAGGTTACTCCTTTTTCAATGTGGAAGACATTGAAGGACCTCTACCAGAATAGTAGTGACCAAATGAAATTGGCACTCAAGGATAAGCTTCGAAGAATCAAGATGGATAAGGGTGATACTATTTCCACATATCTGAACAAGCTCACCACCTACTAATATGAGCTTGGTAGTGTGGGAATAACTATTGCCGATGATGATATGGTGAACCTCACTCTCCTTTGCCTTCCAAAGAGTTGGAATAACTACGAGGATTCTATGAATGGAAGGGAGAAACTGCCGGATTCGGAAGGACTGTGGTCAGATCTTATGTAGGAGGAAATTAGGAGGAGCACATGCGATGCTTCTTTATCCAAGAATGGTGATGAATAAAATCTAGCCTTAGTAAGTAAGGCAAGGAAAGGGAAGGGGAAGGCTTCCCGTTTCAAACCGAATTCTTCTCATGGAGGGAAGAAGGGTGACATGTCTAAAGTAAGATGCTTTAATTGTCACAAGATGGGACATTATGTGACTAATTGCCCATCGAATAAGTCCAAGAAGGGATCCTCAGAAGGATCAGAAGGTGAGACATTAGCCTCTCAGTTCGAAATGGACTTTACTCTCATCGCATGCATGGTGTCATTGATGATGGGTTGTGTCTAGTATCTTGACAGTGGAGCCTCAGTCCACATGACCGGTGGTAAAAATTTATTCAGTGCCTTGGAGGAGAAAGACCTCAAGATACACATAGAGATGGGTGACGATGGAAGGTATAGTGTTTCAGGATTGGGCACGGTTTCTTTTTAGAGGGAGCATGGAGCTCCTCTCACCTTGACAGATGTGATGTATGTGCATGGACTGAAGAAGAACTTGGTATCGGTCGTGATGTTGGAGGACAAAGGCTATGATGTTGTCTTCAGTAAAGGAAAGGCATTATTAAGACACATAACCATGGGGCAGACCAAGAGGATAGGGATTCAGGTGAAGAATGTAAATAAACTAGAGGTAGATGATTGTGTAGCATTGAGTATGAAAGCAGAATTGGTGCAAAGCCAAGACATTGGCGAGTTGTGGCATAGGCGGTTGGGCCATTTTCATCATGGAGATTTGAAGATAATGCAACAAATATCTACAGGACTTCCCAAAGGTAAACATGAGCAAGTTGACACATGCAAAGGTTTTACCTTGGGAAAGTACACCAAGTCTTCCTTTCATGATCGAAACAGTCAAGAGAAGCTATCTTAGACCGAATTCATACTGATTTGTGTGGACCATTCTCGGCGGCATCCACAATGAAGCAAAGGTATTATGTGATATTCATTGATGAAAATTCTCATAAATGTTGGATTTATTTCATGTAGAAGAAGTACCAAACCTTCACAAAGTTTTGTGAGTTCAAACCTTTGGTTGAGAAAGAGTTAGGGAAGAAGATAAAGGTCTTGAGAAGCGAAAATGGTGGAGAATATATCTCTCAATAGTTTAAGGACTTCTGTGCAGTGGAAGGAATTAAATGAGAGTTGACGACACCTCATAACCCACAACAGAATGGGGTGGCCGAGAGGAAGAACAGAACTATTGTAGGGGCAGCATGGAAAATGCTGCATGAACAAGGCCCACCACTTCACTTGTGGGCTGAGGCATGAAACACATTGGTCTATTTGTAGGCTAGAAGCAGGCATCGCATACTTGGGATGAAGACACTAGAGGAAGTTTTCGCCGGTAAGAGACCAGATGTGGGTCACTTCAAGATCTTTGGCTCATCGGTATATTGCCATGTGACAAAGGATGCATGGAATAAGCTTGAGCCAACAACATCATTGGGGATATTTGTGGGGTACACTGATACACCTCACAACTATTAGGTGTACTTGCCTACTAGTCGGAGGATAGTGGTTTGCAGAGATCTCAGTTTTGATGAGCATAAGGCCATGCGAGTTTCCCTTGAGAGGGAGCTCCAACTACGAGCTGTGGAGGAACTATTGGTTCCTAAGGAGGAGGAGCCTCAGACTGATGCGGAGCAGCTACATGCAGAGGTTCCAGGAGTGGAGACATCCACTCAAGCAGGGTCTTCCAGAGATGGATAGAAGTATACAAGAGAAGCTGACAGATTGTTGGAGGATGCGAGAGAGAATGTGGGAGCACCATCTTCTTAATGCAAACAGAGGAGGTCACCTGAGAGGTACACTAGATACATGGCCCTTATTGGGGAATGTGTTGAGACCAAGCCATCTTCCTTTGAGGAAGCAATGCAGCAGCCGATTTGGGTTGATGTTGTGGTGGAGAAGTATGACTCCATAATTCATAAAAATGTTTGGGACATGGTTCCGAGACCTGAGAACAAGTCAGTTGTGATTTCTCGTTGGATTTACAAGGTAAAGCAAGGTGTTGATGGTAGTGTGGAGAAGCATAAGGCAAGATTTGTTGCCCATGGCTTTTCACATGTCGAGGGGATTGACTATGATGAGAATTTTGCTCCTGTCGCAAGGTACTCATCTATAAAATCTATGTTGGCACTATCAACACAAATGGGTTGGAAGATCCATCAGATGGATGTGAAGACTGCATTCCTCAATAGCCAGATTGAGGAAGAGGTGTACATAGAGAACCCAAAAGGTTTTGAGACCTTCGATTGTGAGTCGCATGTGTGCCTACTTAAGAGAGGATTGTACGGGCTGAAGCAAGCACCTTGTGCTTGGTACACCAGGATAGACAACTACTTAGCTGGGTTGGGCTTCACAAAGAGTGAAGCGAATGTGAACCTGTACCACATCATGGTGAAAGATAAGTTGTTGATCATCGTACTTTATTTTGATGATCTCATATTGACTAGTGATGATCAATTGATCATGTCTTGCGAGGAGGACCTTGCAAGAGAATTCGAGATGAAAGACATGGGTCTCATGCATTACTTCCTTAGCATGGAAGTGTGGCAAAAGGATGGGGAGTTGTTTGTGCCTCAGGGCAGGTATGCCAATGAGATACTCAGGAGATTCCACATGGAGAAGTGCAAGCCCATGTAGACTCCTCTAGTAGGTAACTAGAGGAAGGAGGTTGCTACTTCAAGAGAAGTCGTAGAGGCTACTGTGTACAGACAACTTGTGGGTTCACTGATGTACTTAATGAACACATGACCAGATTTGTGCTATGTGGTGAACTAGCTGAATCAAGCGATGGTTCAGCCTGCCAAGATGTTTTGGAAGGCTACAAAGCATGTATTAAGATACCTCAGAGGCACATCTTAGTATGGACTATGGTATAGATGGACAGAGGGAGTGAAGCTACAGGGCTTCATTGATGCAGATTGGGTAGGGAGTCCATTAGATCGGAAGAGCACATCACGAGGGATTTTCAACCTTCGGTCAGTGATAGTTTCTTGGTACAATAGGAAACAAAGGTCAGTTGAACTCAGCTCAGCAGAGGCAGAATACATGGCTGCAAGTCAAGCAACATGTGAGGCCATCTGGATGTGGAAAATCCTAGTTGGTTTGTTTGATCAGAGTATCTACCCAAATGTGATCTATTGTGATAATCAAAGTTGTATCAAACTTTTTGAGAATCCAGTATTTCATGATAGGTCCAAGCACGTTGACATCTGGTATCATCATCTTAGAGACTGTGTAGCGAGGAGGATCATGTTGCTACAGTATGTTTCGACAAAGGAGCAAGATGCTAACATTTTGACAAAGGCATTGTCAAAGTGTAAATTCGAGTTCCATAGAGATAGGATCGGGGTGGCAGATAATCCATTTCTTGTTGAGAGGAAGTGTTGAAATATGGCAACAAGAATATTCCAATTTAATTTGTCCTAATATTAAATCGTGAATTAAAATCGAATTTAGTCTTAACAGCTACTTGGAAATAATTAATTAATTTATTTTAAATTAAATAGTTGGAGAAATTCAAGTTAGAAGTCTTTCTGAAGTCATGCAAGAGTTATCCCTTAAATTAAGGAAATAAGATTGAGTTATATTTGAGTTGTAATTAGTTAGCTCAGTTTACTGTGTTAAGTCCAGTTAAATTAGTTCCAAACAGTTTGAGGAACTAATAGTGAGTTAAGAGTCAGTTGATGCATTAATGCACTCAACTCATGCTACTCCAGTTAATTGAGATTCCCTCATCAGAAACTCATGCATGTCTATTCTAAGAAAGACCCAGTTGAGATTAAAGTTCAAGGACATTGTACTATCAGTTGCATGTGTTTTCTCATGGAAAAAACTCATGCATGCAGTCAAGGATTCATCCTTGAGGATTGCGCAGTTTTGGAGGCTTGTTTTTCCACTTGGTAATAGGCTAATCATCCACAAGGAACAGCGCAAGTAAATAAGAGTTTGGAGGGCAAAGAGGAAGGCTGAAGAGAAGCCAAGATTGCCTATGAACATCTGTGAGGATTGTACTGAGAGTTGGCTAGCTTTGAGAGCTAAGCTTTGTATAATTTCTATGTATTTCCACCGTTTATGATAATACAATAGTGTGGGGTTTTTATTAGAGGACTTCCCCAAAAGTATTTTCATGTGTATTGTGCCATTGGTTCTTCTTCTTCTGGTTATATTTTTTAGCTTGATCTTTAAGCTTCCACAAATTGATAGTAGAAGTAGGTTATAGTATTCTGCTTTGATTTATGTTGCATTATCGGGTTAACCTATCACAAATTTTCTATAATGTTCTCTCTAAAAAAAATCATCAAAAGCTATTTGAATTTTAAGGTTTTTCGGAGTCATGATATTTTATTTTTAATGCCATTGCTTAAAAATGTTGGAATTTTAACCAAAAAAAGAAAAAACATTGATGCATCATCAACACGTTTCGATTTTGGGGTTTTTAATGTTTATTGCCTGAAAAATTAGTTTTTAATGCCATTGTTATTTTTTTTTGGTATTTTAACCCAAAACAAATTGTCGATGTAACATCAACAATTTTTATTTTAGAGGTGTTTTTCAAATTTCTTAGACATTTTTTTTGTTTTTAGCATTATTGCTAATAAAAATGGAATTTTAACTCGAAAAAAAAGATGGTGCTGATGCACCATCAACACTTTCATTTTCAGGGTATTTTTTCATGTTTTTGGCACAAAAATAGGGGTTTTGGGGATAGATTTATCATTTTGAGGTTATAGTTCTCATTAAGTTGGTAAATTTTTTATTTATGACCTAATGATGAATGATCCATATTGACTATGAAATTAGAATATTTTAGAAGACATTTTCCAAAAAATTCTCTTTGAGGACACTTCCCTCAAACCCTTGCTTGTGGAAAATCGGGGGGGGGGGAGTGCTCTAATGAATTGTTGTTCCCTCCTTAGACCCCATTTGCAACAAGTGGAAAGAATCTCTATAACCCCTGTTAGGAATTGGGGCCCAAATGTCGTTGAAAGAAATACCTCTAAATCAAGAAGATAATTACGCTCCAAAACCAACAATATCCCACTTGGAGACTGATGATGAAAACACCAATGCCTCTACACCCAGTAGATTATGCTTCAAATTTTGACCGAGCTAGTTTAGCATCTTCATCATCATGCTTGAAGACTCACTAAAATTGAGTAGAAACTTTGGAAAGTTTTGACGGAATATTTACTCCACTTAGATTAAATGGGAACATAGGATATATGGCTGTAAATCTTATTTTGAGGCTTTTCCAATGGTATATGTAAGTCCCCCTAAACCCATATAAATTAGAAAATGTGAAATATTTTGTTAGTATTTCCCAAGTAGAAATTATAAGTACGCTAACCCAACTAGTTATACAAGTTGACCCCGTAAGTGAACATAGAAACACTATAAATAAAGGATAGATGATCTCATTTCAAGTGTATGCATATATCTAAGGTGTACAAGAGGAGCCGAAAAATATTTTTGGGTCATTCTTGGAGTTTAAAGGTCGAAGAAAAACTGTGATTTATGGTCTAAATGGGTCATCTTGGGATTTTCAATATAAATTATCTTCTATGATGTTTCAAATTATCAAACTTGGAGGATATAGAGAGGTGATGCAGGGTCACCCTAACCTACAATACCCAGGAACTTTTGTCTCTGCTATATACAAATGCATCATCATCATTATGCCAAATCAATAATTGATAAATCTACAATATCTCATTTAAGCAATTTCATACCTCACAAACATTATTCAAACCAATATTGTATATGCGCTTTCAAGATCAGAGTTAAAGATCAATCAAACAAACGCGCCCACATTTTAGTTCAAACCTGACAGTTTATTGATACACAGATTTATATATGTGATATACAAGCCATGCACGCAGCTTGTATTCAACCAACAGCAATTACTCTGCCCGTGCATATATATATATATATATATTATAACTCTGCCCAGACTTCAAATACAGTTTTATATGCACAATTAAAAAATATCAATGAACCATGCGCACAGGCAACCTTTCATAAACCACGCATATTAACTTCACATGGCTCGGCGCTCCAATAACTCGTGTTCCCTCTCCATACATAACACAGTTTTTATGATTACCGCACCCCCAATGCGCAGATAACTCTGCCTATCACCACATGCAATTAAAAGTCAAACGCTGAGAGATTGGTTCCAATCAACCGCTGGGAGGTCGCTTCCAAAGGATTCGATACCCATGATTATATATGCCGACAGATGGTGAATTCAAGCTCTGTCCGCGCCTCCATCGCCCAATATAACACGACAGTAAATATATATAAATATTATAATATATTATATATATATAATTATAATATATATATATATATATATATATATATACGCGAACAAATCAGATTAAACCAAAGAAATAACTTGCATATCCACGGATACAGTCATACACTCAGTGCCTTCTGCCGACGGAGCACATCCACGATGCTGCCGGCTAACACCTTATAAAGTTATGAAATCAGAATTTCAATTGTAAATTCCGCTTCTATACGGACTCAAGTCGACTTTCTGCTCAGCGCATCTCTACCGTTCCTTATTTCTGAGGTTGGGAAACGGTAGTCTTCGGTCATGGGGAACGCTACTGCTGTCTTCTTAAAAGGATGTCATACTTCCTCTCGCCAACCAGAGGATTCCTCTGCCATTAATAAAATGGAACTCATAGGCGCAGCAAAGTTGTTATAACTAAAAGGACCAAATCAAAAGTATTTCGCACACACACAGTAAACATCAAACTGGAATATGAAGGCGATTCAATTCCTTAATACACAGTCAATTAATTATGGATACATGCATAAAAAAATCCATTGCACTAAAATGCCAGAGAGTGCTTAAAATTATACTTTGATGCCGCCTCCCTCTCTGATGAGAGCTCAGCTGCTACCTTTTCTTATAATGATAATGGATATGTACATAAGGGACAGATAAGACCTTATCTCCTAGGAAAAGCAAGATTTTTCCTTTTTTTACACAATGACTTAAAGCTGGAAGCTTTATCCTAAATTTTAACTGAAAAATCATAGCAATCCTATCCCAATCCTAACAAAATACTAAAATTATCACACCCCATCTTTATTCCATATTTACAAATGAAAACGGGCTTGATGCTCCTGCATCATACACCCAACCTTAAAATTAACCATGATCTCCTCATCATGTGCCTGGATCCCATACTTTGTTCTGCAACCGTCCAAATGCTTTATTCCTTTGCTGCCGCTGCATTTCTGTTGTCCTTTTCTCCATCTTCTTCTTCCTGTCAATCACGTTCAAGTTCTGATCGATCTTGCTTGCTGCCATTTCTACTTTCCTCCATTTGGATTGCTGCATCATCAGCTACCATATTTCTTCAATCCCTATGTCCAGCTTACTATTGTTGTTCCCAACTTCTGTTAATTCAGCTGCTACCATAGAAGCTACTTCTACTGCCGCCATAGATGTTGCTTCCTCCCAAACTTCCTGTCCCTCTGCAACATACTTTGGCTCATCACCTGTAAACACAATCAAATTTTTAGCATTAAAATCACAAGACCCACTGGTCTCAATTGTCGATCCAGTCACCAACTTTTCTCTCTGCAGCTTCAGGTCTTTTTCAGGACTCAAAAAAAATTCACTCGCTTTCTCCTCAACTTTCTCTGGCAATATTTCAGCATGCTGATTTGTATTCACCATGAGACTGTCAGCTAGTCTCGCCATTTTATCATCTTCTGCTTCATGAATGTCTTTCATGAAAACTTCCCTGCCTTGTTTCTTCAGCAAATTAACCTGTGCATGAGTCCTTTGTCTCTCCAGTTCTCTTCTCTGAAGATCTAGTTCCCTGTATAATTCAATAACTTCATTAGGAGTAGATTTTGGAAACTTCACATATCCATTTATACCTTCAATGACTCTTGACCAATCTTTAGCTGGTTCTTCCTCTGCATCAACATCCTGATTAGATTCCTTCTTCATGACAATATCAACCAACTGTCTTTCACCTGCAAACATACACAAATTGTCAGATTTAAAACCATGTGCCCCTTTGTCCTTACTTGAAGTTTCAGTCTTCAAGTCTTCATCTTCACTATCTCCCAGAAATTCTCTTTGTTCCATTTCAACTTCCTCTTGGCTCATCTTCTTGCCATTTATTTTGGCATCCTCTTTCTTATGTCCTCTACCGTGGCTTTTTCCTGAACCTCTGCCATGACTATTTGTAGTCATCTTCTTCTCGTTCTTTCTTCACGAGCTCCTTTGCAACAAGCCTCTGCAACAGCTAGTCCTCCTAGCTGCAATCTTGCCTCACTAAGCTCTCCTCACTTAGTCTTTTGGTAAGCACGGTCCCCGTCTGGAACCTCTTCCTGAGCAACACCTTTGCTCCTTCTAGGCTCTGCAATCTCCCACGCTCTCCTGAGAACACTTCAGTTGTTCTCTCTATCCAATTCCTTATTGGATTCTTCAGGTTCAGTGCCACTCCTCTGCAACCATAAACTTCAAATCAGAAAAATAACCTCACCTCTAAGATCTTGCCTGATCTTGTCTTCTTCCCACTGCTGCAATCTTCTTCACTTGTGTATGCTTGCACATCAAATCTGCTATTCACCACACTTCAAAAAAAAACACACTTCAATTATCAACGGTACAAAAAAAACATCTTCAATAGAGCATTCTAGCTTTGATACCACTTGATTCAGGGTCACCCTAACCTGCAATACCCAGGAACTTTTGTCTCTGCTATATACAAATGCATCATCATCATTATGCCAAATCAATAATTGATAAATCTACAATATCTCATTTCAGCAATTTCATACCTCACAAACATTATTCAAACCAATCTTGTATATGCGCTTTCAAGATCAAAGTTAAAGATCAATCAAACAAACGCGCCCATATTTTAGTTCAAACCTGACAGTTTATTGATACACAGATTTATATATGTGATATACAAGCCATGCACGCAGCCTGTATTCAACCAACAACAATTACTCTACCCGTGCGTATATATATATATATATATTATAACTCTGCCCAGACTTCAAATACAGTTTTATATGCACAATTAAAAAATATCAATGAACCACGTGCACAGGCAACCTTTCATAAACCACGCATATTAACTTCACATGGCTCGGTGCTCCAATAACTCGTGTTCCCTCTCCATACATAACACAGTTTTTATGATTACCGCACCCCTAATGCGCAGATAACTCTGCCTATCACCACATGCAATTAATAGTCAAACGCTGAGAGATCGGTTCCAATCAACCGCTGGGAGGTCGCTTCCAAAGGATTCGATACCCATGATTATATATGCCGACAGATGGTGAATTCAAGCTCTGTCCGCGCCTCCATCGCCCAGAGATGAACATACAGTATATATATATATTCACGAGAACAAATCAGATTAAGCCAAAGAAATAACTGGCATATCCATGCATACAGTCATACACTCAGCGCCTTCGCCACAAAGCACATCCACGATGCTGCCCGGCTAACACCTTATACAGTTATGAAATCAGAATTTCAATTGTAAATTCCGCTTCTATACGGACTCAAGTCGACTTTCTGCTCAGCGCATCTCTACCGTTCCTTATTTCTGAGGTTGGGAAACGGTAGTCTTCGGTCATGGGGAACGCTACTGCTGTCTTCTTAAAAGGATGTCATACTTCCTCTCGCCAACCAGAGGATTCCTCTGCCATTAATAAAATGGAACTCATAGGCGCAGCAAAGTTGTTATAACTAAAAGGACCAAATCAAAAGTGTTTCGCACACACACAGTAAACATCAAACTGGAATATGAAGGCGATTCAATTCCTTAATACACGGTCAATTAATTATGGATACATGCATAAAAATACCCATTGCACTAAAATGCCAGAGAGTGCTTAAAATTATACTTTGATGCCGCCTCCCTCTCTGATGAGAGCTCAGCTGCTACCTTTTCTTATAATGATAATGGATATGTACATAAGGGACAGATAAGACCTTATCTCCTAGGAAAAGCAAGATTTTTCCTTTTTTTACACAATGACTTAAAGCTGGAAGCTTTATCCTAAATTTTAACTGAAAAATCATAGCAATCCTATCCCAATCCTAACAAAATACTAAAATTATCACACCCCATCTTTATTCCATATTTACAAATGAAAACGGGCTTGATGCTCCTGCATCAAGAGGAGACCTTCTTTCTCAATTAGTAGAAATTTAAAAATCTAGTTCAATATAATTTTGGATATATGATTTGAGGAAGTTACGCTTCCTAAATCATCTTGAAATTTTCACCATAGATTTGCTTTTGGGATGTTTCAGATTGTGAAACATGGTGGAGATAGAGGGGTGATATTTTTGTACCTATGATAAAAAAAATCCATTCTTTGGTTTGTTGTAATTTCGTATATGTTCTGTAAAGAAGTTAGGATTATTGAATGCTCCTAAAATTTTCTCCAAATAGGGAAGCTTGTTATTTTCACTATTACTTTCTTTCTGAGATCTTTTGAATTGTGAAATATAGAGGAGATAAAGAAGCCTATCTCTAGGTACCTGTGATATAAATTTTAGACTTTGGTTCGCTATAATATTGGCGATATTCCCTATGGAAGTTAGGGTTATTGAATAGTGTTGGGTGTGGAGCATGATTGTTCAGAGGTCTTTGTTTCAGCCGGATGTATACTGCAGGAAGTTTGTACACCCCTCCACGCAGGGGGTGTGGGGGGGACTTCCCCCCCACGGGGGTTTGGGGGGGCCGATCTCCCCCAGCTGTCTGGGGGCCAACGGTCCCCCAAAAAGGGTTTCTGGTGTAGTGCTCCCGAAGCCAAAAACAGATGTAAAATTGCCTTGTAAAAGTATAGTAATTTCTTGTCAATATGGGTCATTCATTAGGTGGATGATCTGATGGTAGAACTTATGTTTAATTTAGGGTTTTTTGCCCTAGAGGGCAACCCCTCTCTTTGTGTGAGGGCATTGTATTTTAGGTTGTGTAATGGATGTGTATTCTCTGAGCGAGAAACAGAGAGGTGAGACTGTGAGAGAAAACAGAGAATATTACAGCAGATCTACTGTAGGTTGTGTCTCTTAATAGAAAGGAAGGACTAGTTGTTCGGGGTGGTAGCCCAAACTGGATGAACCACGTATATATTTGTCTCTCTGTTTTTATGCGTTTTTTGTGTTTATATTTCTGCAATATTCTATGTGTTCCATTGCTCCGTAATATATAATTTTCTAACAAATAGTTTTAAAATTAGATTCAAGTAGGTCAGTTTGGCTTTTTTTTTATCTATCTTTTTTTTTGGGATTTTTATATTGTGAAAATTTAAGATATATAAGGAGACATGCAGAGTTAATTCAAATAGAAATTTCATAATTAAATTTACAAAATTGGATATGTGGCATGTTGTGCAACTTTTTTCTTGGAAAGAATCCAAAAGAAACAAGTTTTAGGAGAAGTGGACTTGATAAAGGAAGAAGCAACAAGTAGAGCTAGTGGTATTGGTGACTTGATGTCCCTTGTATATTGGTGCCTACAAATCTACATTACAGGGATTAGTGTCTCCAATAGGTTGGTTCCTTCAAAGAACAAAAGGGGACTGGTGTCTCCTATTCGTTAGTTCCTCCAAACTAGCAAAGGGGATTGATGTCTTAGTGTAGGTTGGTACCTAGAAAGTTGTCGAAAGGATTGGTATATCTTGTAGGATTATGCCTACAAATTGATGTAATAGTAAATTGGTGCCTACGAGATCTTTCATATAAAGAAGTTTTTTGGTTTTCTCCTATAAGGGTTTACACATATATCTTTCATTAATTGTTCAGTTTACGAGATTGATGTTTCATGGTGTTTGAAGTTTAGAGAAGTTAAAATTGGTATTATTCAGATTCACTCCCCCACCCAGTATATTGTTATTATACAAATCCATCGCCCAACTAGTATAGTTGTGACCCAACATGGAACATATCTTATATACATAACTACATAGCAAGATAGGTCTAAAATCTTAAGAGGATTTGCATTTATCCTTTTTAGGTTTCAAAACTAAATAATCAACATAAAGTTTTTTTCAGAACCTTTACATAAATTATAACTTCTTCCACCACTCTTAAAATCTCATCCCTTGCAACATAAAATCCCATATAAATCTCCATCGGCCATCCATATGGACTTAAACTCTTGTCCTTCTTAAATGATCACATAGTATACATGAGTTCATCCTTTGAGATGTCCTCAATCAAAATTTGACTATCCTTCTCATTGAGAAACTTAGGGAAATGAGTAGTTAATCTCAAGATATCCTCTATGTTAGTCCTACTTTGATCTAAATAGATAGTCTTTGAGTGATGGAACCCGTACCTTGAAATAGATGTAAAACTTTTATCCACTTAGAGACTGATACACAAATTGCACCAGCCGGGAATTGAACGCGGGTATGTACCGTGGCAGGGTACTATTTTTCCACTAGACAAGTGGTGCAAATTTTTAAGACTTGAATGTTATACCATTTGAGAATTACATGTTATGAAAATTACATATATTCTTTATTCAAAATTAATTGAAAATTTTTACTCTATATATAAAATTAATATTTAATTATTTTATAAATTTTAGATTAAATAGATGTAAACTTTTATCCACTTAGACTGATCATGATGACAACAAATCAAATACTACGTGCACTTTGTAGACAGCTTCCAATGTGGATTGGCTAGTTACTAGTTTAGATCCAAACTTTAAGCACAATATAGCATAGGATCAAATCTCTTCTCAGGCCATAAGTATATCTTTTCAGCAGTACAAAATTGGAAAAAAAAAAACTTTGCGCATCTCTCTCTCTCTCTCTCTCTCTCTCTCTATATATAATATATAATTATATATAGTATTTTTTTTAATTATATATATACATAACTTAAACTTGTAATCCAAAAGAATTTGTTTTATATTCAGGGAAAAAATTGACAAAACAATATACTGAGAAAAAAAACAAATGTAAATAGTTGTGAAGACTACTTCAAATGATTTAAACCACAAAAATATTTTTTCAATCACTTTATATGATATATTACATTTATTTTTAATTAATATATATGCATAGTTGACATTAAAATAATTTTTACATAACATGTGCGATTCAGAACATCCTTTGGACTTACATTGTCCACATGGAAATGATTTTTTTTG
>APFE031092651.1:0-41630 GCA_000404065.3 Pinus taeda
GTGGCCTGATTGATGCTTCCCTCTCATAGTTGCTCATGATGAAAGATCTTCCTTCAAGCGATCAAGCTTCTTCAGAAGGACCGGCTCTGATACCAATTGTTGGAAATAATACTGAGAGGGGGGGTGAATCAGTATTATCAAGTCAAATAATTCTTTTCCAAAACCAAATTGTATACGCTACTTCAGTTAATTCAACATGCATATATACGCAACTATTCAGAAGTAAAACCGCGTTACTTAAACTTTCAAATGATGATTGTTAATCTGAGATGCAGCATCAAATAACCAGTAACCAGAGACAGTAAAGCAGAACAGAAAGACAATCACACATAAGAACACCAGATATAAGGTGGAAACCCAATGTGGGTGAAAACCACCTGCTGCAAGCCGTCTCTATCTTTCTTTACTTAGAAACTTCTGTTTACAATGTACTGGTCCAATCCTTTTCCAGTACGCAGGCTGCAACCTGCAGAGAGCTACAACTCTCTCTTTTTTTCCAGCTTCTCTTGGAAGGGAGCTACAACCCCCTTTAGCTCTTGTACTAGCCAAGATACTAGTACGTAGGTGCTAACCTACAGAAGGGTACAACCTTCTCTTTCTTCCAGGGAGCTACAACGTTCTCTTTCTTCTAGGGACCACGTTTCATCAATTTTCAGACTGGATCCATGAACATCAAATAATCATCAAGAATCAACCAATCTCCTTTTCACAAATTAGATCTGAATCAAGTAGATATTCTTCTTACAGTTGTACCCAAAACACAGTACCAGAAACCATACACCAGAAAACAGAACCCAGAACACAGCAGCAATAGTCAGAAGCAGCTAGATCACAACTTAGATTATATACGCTATTTCAACAGCCTGAAACTAGCGTGCATACACTTCTGTGTATGGAACAACCTACGTATACGCTCCTTTACTTCACTAAAACTGTTTGTATACGCGTCTTCGCCTTACTGAACCTGCGTACAGATCTTATGAAGGATAATTCACTCTTTCATCTATTCAATCACTAATTAACCCAGATTATTAGATGGATCAAGCAAGCGTCATATCTAGCAGATCAAAGTCAGACAAAGATACTATCATTCAAGCTTAAAGATTATGACCCATGAATAGAACTTATCATCCTTTTGCGCTAATGTTCCTTCTTCATTTAGATCCAGATCTACACCATTACCAATATACCAGCTCTAGCACTTTATCAGATGTTCAATAATAATTCAGATGATTCTTTGCCACATGATCTCCTTCATCTTTTATAGTCTTAGGCCTTCCTCAATACCATGGTCCAAAACCATAACATTTCAATACCATGAACCCAAAACTAGGGATCTGCCGAGACGCCTTGGTCCGAAACATAGGATCAAATTCCAAGGACTAACTACCATGGACCAAAAATATGATCCCCAACATATACGCACTTTTGTAATGTATAACCCGCATGTATACGCGCCTTTGTCTAGATGAACCTGCGTATATGTCTTTTTCTTCTTTCTGCGAGCCTGAACTGAGATCTGTTACCAAGAAGAGTTGCCATCAAGGACAACACCTGTGCCATAGCTCCAAACCTGTGCCATAATGCCAACAGTCCTTTCATGTTTTTGCTAGTCATGTTAATCCTTCAGTGGAGTCCATGGATCTGATCTTGAAACTAATTTGGAGTCGCCAGGTGAATGATTTCAGCCTTCCTGTGTTTGATCGTTGTCCACCATCAACAATCAGATCTGAACTTGATTACATTTTGCTAAGGAACATAAAAATACATTCCCTAGTATGGTTGCCACTATGTTAGGGCCTAAATATACCTCAGGTTGAGAAAGGAAGGTCTAAGGTAACATCAAACCACGCTTAACCTGGTAGCTAGCAATACCATGTCGGGAGAGGGCTCTCTCCTTGTCAATCTCAAAGAAAATATGGCAAGTAATGCTTGAGATGACTAATAAGAATACTAATTTTAGGCTAGTTATGCTTGCTAAGAGGATTTTGTTTGATTTAATGTTTGGTTGCTGCATCAGATGAGGAAGGCAGCTTTGGGTCCAGGAAATCAACACAGATTTGCAGAGGTTTCTTTGGGGCGAGGTAGGCAAGTGTTTTAGCACTTTGAAATGAATGTGATGGTGAGTCTAATGACTAGTGAGGAGTTGGAGAGGGCATGCAATTCTCATGAGTCCTCTTCAAACAGTAGAAAACATTTAAAACTAAATAAACCCCAAGGGAGAGCACTGAAACACCAATGGATTCTATCCTTTAATCTTGATTCATTTAGTTATGCAGAAAGAGAGAGATGATGGAACATATAAACATAAGATAAACTGACTAACAGAGAAGAAAACAATGCTAATTCACATTACCACAAGAATCCCACAAAATGCTGCAAAACCTCGGTTCATTTCCTTGCCAAACTACAGAAGTGATGTATGATAATGCTCAATGCATCCACAAAAGTCCAACCTTGAAAAATGACTATGAAAGTACAAGATATAGGCATCAAACCACCTATCCTAGCCATCAAAGGTCGAATCCATGAGTCAAGGAGCTGTTTCAACAAGATCTAAACTAGGAACTAAAAAGTAGGCAGTGGAATAGCTTGCATCTAAAACTATGGAAATTGATTCCTTCATCCTCAAACCAACTCTAACTGATGTATCTACCTCCTGAAGTAAATTTTCATCATATTTACATCATATTACATCATTAACCGTTACAAATTTACTAAGGAGAAGAGAAAAAGTCAACTAAAAGTCAAACTGGGCAAAATTCTGAGTTTTTAGGCAAAATTGGAAAAATTTTCCCTGATGCATAGTGCCCTAAGCCTGATGTGCATTTCCATTTCAAGGCTACTTTTGGAGGCCTTCCACTCATCCAAATCAGGCCCAAGATAGCTTGTTGGAAAGCACCACCTATCTAGTTTCTGGAACACTTTGAATTTTCTGATTTGGAGGTCATTTTCCCCCTCAAAAGTGGATTCTCAAAGCACTAGTTCCTTGGTGTCCAAAAAGTGGTAGAGAGGGCACTTTTTCAGTGTTTTTTGCTCTTTTGGTGGCCATGATCTCCTCTAAAATTGGTGAAACTTTCTGGGTTTTATTATTTTTTGATGTTGAACTGAAATCTATAAGCCATTCTTCAAGAGAATCCACCAATTCAATGCACAGTGCCAGTGGTGCTATGCATCAACCGAAATTTCCTGTGTTTCTATTTTTAAAATTTGGAAAATAACAAAATTGTCTCAAAATTTGCCCAACTTTGGCTCAAAGCTACATCATGGGTTACTTTTTTGGGCTAAAGTGAAATTAGCCAAAATGTTGAGACTTTTCATCATTCTTTTTGCCTTTTGTTCCACTTTTCCCCTACATCTGGAATTCCTGTGGCCTCTGCAATGATAGTTGGTGAAAGAGTGAAGTTTATCCCAACAAGATGTAACATATTGTTATCCATGTTTATCACAAATTGCCTTGCTAACTCATCGTGAAATTTTACCATCTCAACCATTTCACAAAACTCTAAACGGGACTGATATTTGAAACATGTGGTGGCAGGAGGGCAAGCAAGGAGTTCAGTCATGCTAATAGGTTCCTCTGTAATATTTTTTTCACCCTTCTGAGGTATCTTGGGCTGTACATTTCTTTCCCTTAAGCTATCACTAAGTGCCTCTTCTCCAAAACTGGATTCACTACTTCTTGCCATGATGTTTGTCTTAGGGATGTGATGTGATGATGATATGGTGGAAGATGATAATGGGTGAGGATAAGGAAGATGAGTATGAAGAGATTTTGCAAATGTGGAATGGAGTAGGGGAATGAAGGGATAGGTTTAGGAAATTAGGGTTTTGACTTATCAGGGACTTAGGGTTTGATGAAGGGAGTGAGTTTTCTTAGGGGAATGTGAAAGGGAAAATGGAATTAATCGGTTGATTTAGGGCAATGAAGTGTGTAAAAGGGGAAAAAGATGTTGGTTTTGTTATGGAGTGAAAGTTTTGCAATGAGATGAAAATATATGAAGACAAGCTAGGGTTTGATTTTCAAGACGCAAAACTCATGAACAGAACATGAAGAAGACTAATTTTATCTCAAAATCAATGAAAAATTACTTGTAGGAGTGAAATGCAGCATTTGGGAGAATTTGGGATAAATTTGAGTGATTTTGGAAAATCCCTGGCCAATGTGTAGTGCATTGAACCCAATGTGTAGCACCTACCTAATGCATAGCACCTGTCTAATTTAACACTGGCAAAAACTGTATGATGCACAACGCTGCTCTGATGCACAGTGCCAACCCTCTAATGCACGATGCCTCCCTGATGCGCAACACATATTGGAAGATTCCGTTTGAAGGCCTTCTCAGTGTCCAAATTTGGCATGTTGTAGGTTGTTGGAAACCTTGTCGAGTCTACTTTCTAGAAAATTTTGAATTTTTCAATTTGGGGTTCATTTGTCTTGTCAAAAGTCAAATCTCCCAAGACTGGCCAAAATGTGGAGAATGAGGTTGCCTGAATGAAGAGTGTTGTTGAAATAAACTTTTGAATGTCTTCCTCAACTCCAAATTGAGCTCAACATAGCTCATTAGAAAGCCCTATCTATCTGGATATCATTTGAATCATCAAGAAAGTCATTTGAACATTCGAACTAGCTGAAATATTGATTTTACCAAGGTCACTCAAGAAATGTATCAATCGTCCTGAGGCTGATGATGTTTTCGACATTTCTGCCAATCTATGAAACCTGTGTAAAAACTTAAAGAGGTTTTTCTTCTTGGGCCAATTTGGACAAAAAAACCTCTCAAGTTTTTCAAATTCATCCTTTCTTTCTCAGAAACATAGTTTGAAGAAAACCTATCCTGATATGTGGAACAAGGGATTTGTAGAAATGAAGCGAAATGTAGGGGATGAGGGGCTTCTAAATTCTTAAGAAATTTTTGGGAGTTATGGAGGGATGTTACGAAGCAGGGGAAAGTGTAATTTCAAATATTTAGTGAGCGTAAGGGGTCGAAAAGGTCAAATCACAGGCCTAGCCTACAAAATTGTCAAATTGTACCAATAAACTAGTGTTTGTGGGAAAATGACGAATTTGAGGGATATCAGTGATGGGAATTATTTAAGAAGGTATATTAAGGATAGGGGAAGGAATATGAACATTAGGACACAATTTTTGTTGAGCATTTGACCATCGAAGGAAAATTACCTTCAAAACCCTAGGAGAGGGAAATGAGGCTTACCGAAGTACAACTGAAGCACGGAAAAGGTATAAAATGACCCATTGGAACCTAAAATGATGATGACAACTCTTTGAGTGATGGTACACTAAGCTGAATGGTGACATTGACCAATAATTGGAAGAGTTTGGGAGGGGTGAAAACAACCCTAGACCTAACACCTAGTGACCAAATTTTACTTGAAGACTCACTAAAATT
This sequence comes from Pinus taeda, assembly GCA_000404065.3. NCBI lineage: Eukaryota > Viridiplantae > Streptophyta > Pinopsida > Pinales > Pinaceae > Pinus > Pinus taeda. The sequence continues at coordinate 5,412 of APFE031092651.1, forward strand.
ACAAAATTTGACTTTGACACGCTGAAATCACCTTGTAAGAGCATATTTGATCACTGATGGAATGCTTCACAGACTGAGACTAACATTGTGCATGGTTTTCGCACATGGTTTTGGGCTTCATGGTTTTCGGTCCATGGTATTTTGTAGATCTGGTCAAGGGAACTATGATTATGATCTAATCCATAGTTAATGGTTTGAGTTTTACGAGTGCTTCATTATATATATATATATATATATATATATTGTAACATTGAAAGGAAAATAATGAAAAATCAATCTGGTAGTCCTGGTTTTGGGATCCAAGGGAAAGTCTCTATGTATATTTGTTTTATGTGTTATTCTCTCTCTTTTGTTTATTTTCTATTTTTAGAATTCATATGTAGGTAATTTATATACAGGATTAAAACCTAGATTTGGTATCAGAGATGTTTTGGCTTCAAGTGGAAGCCTTAGCTACTGAGGGGTTTTGCTTGGGCCTGTGGTAGACCCTCTTCAGTCGAAGATCTGTGGGATCGATTCTAGTGGTGAAAGAGGGTGGCGAGCAATTGAAAGATAGAGATTGATAAATTTAATGGTTATAGTTTTGAGTTGTGGAAACTCAAGATGGAGGATCTGTTGGTGGATAAAGATAAGTGGATCACAATATCTAACTATGTTCTAAACCAATTGGAGCATCCGATGGAGAATGTAAGAAGTTGGATTAGAAGGAAAAAAGCACAATACAATTGTGTCTCAGTTTCAGTATTGTTGAATGTATCAGGCAAAGCTACAATGAAATCTTTGTGGGACAAGTTAGGGAATTTGAACCAATCTAAGTCTCTGGTGAATAAACTATTCCTACAGAAAATGTTATATAACCTCAAGATGAAAGATGGAGACTCAGTGACAGAGAATTTGAATGCATTTAACGCTATGGTAAGCCAGTTATTGTTTATTGATATTAAAATTTCATATGGAGATAAGTGCATTAGTTTTTTGTGTTCTCTACTAGACTCATGGGATAGTCTAGTTATTATAATAGGTAACAATGCAACTACCTTGCAGTTTGATGAAATAGTCTCATCTTTGCTGACGAAGGAGATGAGATGGAAAAATATGGAGAGCCAGAATGGTGATGCTTTATTTATACGAGGATGGTCCCAGAACAGAAATAAAAATAACTCCTCGAGTGGGAGATCTAAATAGAGAGAGAGATCTACATCTCAACAAAAATTTGTAAAAGTGTTCTGGAAATGCTGAAAGAAAGGGTACTACAAAAGGGACTATAAATATAAAGCTCCTCACAAAGGAAAGGGATTTGACGATGCTCATTTTGTAGAGGTGAAAACCACCTCAGATGAAGGTGGGGATGTGCACTTGGCTTCTTCTTCAAGTAAACATGTAGATCATGAGGCATGGTTGATTCAATCAAGTGCATCCTTTCACTTCACTCCCCTTAGAGAGTGGTTCTACGATTATGAGAAATATGATGGTGGTGATGTCTTCTTTGGGGATGATAGGAAGGCTAGAATCATTTCTCATGGAAAATTAAAGTTGAAGTTGCAAGGTGGAAGGATTAGAACACTTCTGTGTGTTCTTAATATTCTCGTATTGGATGTAAATTTGATTTTTGTAAGCAAGATGGATTATACGGGTGTAAAAATAGTGTTCGAGAAGGATACATGCAAGATGGCTCAAGGAGCACTAGTATTCATGTAGGGAGATCGGATTGGATCTTTGCAAAAGGTGCAAGGTATAACTATTATCGATGGGTGCAACGGTTATGTGGTTCCTGAAAGTGGAGAAAAAAATCTAGTGGACTCTAGAGAAAATACCATGCTATGGCATCAAAGGCCTAGACATGTTGGAGAGAAGGGCCTTCGAATACTTCATGGTAAAGGCATGGTAGAAGGTATGACTAAATGCTCTGTTGATTTTTATTTCTATGAAAATTTTGTATATGGGAAGCAGAATCGGGTGAGTTTCCCCTCTAGTGGTAAGAGAGTGAAATATATATTAGAGCTTGTGCACACTGGTGTGTTTGGACATGTGTCAGTTCCATCACTGGGTAAGTCTGTGTACTATGTATCATTCAGAGATAAATTCTCAAGCAACACATTGATATATTTCCTTGAGAAGAAATATGAAGTCTTTGATAGGTTTAAAGAATTTAAGGCTCTGGTGGAAAACTAGAAAGAGAAGAAGATAAAGGTGTTAAGGGCAAACAACGGTGGAGAGTTTTGCAAGAAGGAATTTGAAGAGTTTTGTAAGGAGTTTGGTATAGTACGATAGAAGACTACTCCATCCACACCTAAGAAAAAATGGAATTGCAGAAAGAATGAGCAAGACATTGATGGAAAGGGAAAAAAACATGCTTAGTGGTGTCGGGTTAGGATAGGAATTCTGGGTAGAGGTGGTGGACACTACATGTTACCTAGTAAATAGATCACCTTCATTAGTGTTGGAGGATAAGACTCCACAAGAGGTATGGACTGGTAACTAACCATCTACTTCACATCTGATGGTATTTGGACATGATGCATATGCACATGTTCCAAAGGCGAAAAGAACAAAGTGGGATAGCAAATCTTAAAAGTGCATCTTTATTGGGTATAAGGATTGTTGAAAGGGTTATAAGCATTTGAACTTAGTAAAAAAGAAGGTTGTGTACAGCTGAGATGTGGTGTTCAGAGAGGTGAAAGACATTATTAGACCTGAAGTCCAACCAAATGAACCTGAGAATATGCAGTTTGAGCTTAAGGAGGAAGAATCAGACTCTACAGAAGAAGAGGAATTCAAAGATGAAGAGCCACAAACTTTGATTGTGAGAAGATAAGTTTGAGAAAGAAGGAAGCCAGAAAGGTATAGTCCATCTTATTTCTGTTCAAATTTTTCTTTATCTATTACTGATGATGATCTCAGAACTATGAAGGAAGAAGTAAATACAGAGGATGGAAAACTATGGAAAGAGGCCATGTTTGATGAAATGGAATCTTTGCACAAAAGATAGGCTTTGGGTCTTGTCAAGTTGCTGGCTAGAAGGAAATCCATTGGTAGAAAATGGGTGTTCAAGAAGAATATGAATGCAGAAGGAAAGGTGGAGAAAGACAAAGCTTGGTTGTTACTAAAAGTTTATTTTCAGGTGTCGGGAATTGATTTTGGTGATATTTTTTCTCCTGTTTCCAAGGTTGATTATGTTAAATTAATTTTATCTATTGATGCTGCTTTTGATTTTAAGGTAGAACAGATGGATGTGAAGACAATATTTCTTCATCGGGATGTGGAAGGAGAGATCTACATGAAGAAACCTGAAGGCTTTAGAGTGAAGGGTAAGAAAAAAATGGTATGCAAGTTAAAAAAGTCTTTGTATGGGTTAAAATAAGCACCAAGGATGTTGTATCCTAAATTTGATACCTTTATACAGGGACTTGGCTTCACCAGAAGCAAAGAAGATCACTATTTGTATTTTAAATTAATTGGTGACCATGTTGTTGGTTGGAAATGACAAGAAATTATCAAGGATATGAAGACCCAATTGTCCTCCAAATTCGACATGAAATATCTTGGTGTTGCAAACTATATTTTGGGCATGGAAATTAAAAGAGATTGGGCAAAGAGGAAGCTTCGTTTAAACTAGAGGAAGTATGTCGAGACAATACTCTAGAAGTTTAATATGTAGGATAGTAAACCGATGAAGGTTCCTATTATGGTAGGTGTAAAGTTATTTGTTGAACAATATGCCAATACACAAGAAGAGGAAGAGGACATGTCCCATGTTCCATATGAAAGTGCAGTTAGTAGTTTGATGTTTATGATGGTATGTACTAGAACAAACATTGCACATGCGGTGGGAGTATTGAGCAGATTTATATCAAAACCAGGGAAGGAACATTGGGCATCACTGAAGCGGGTTTTTAAGTATTTGTGTGGCACTAGTGATTATGGTTTGTGCTACAAAGGAAGACCAGGATTGTACATATTTTTGGGCATTCGTGGCTTTATTGATGCAGACTGGGTAGGAGATATGGATCAGAGAAGATCTACAAGTGGGTATGTGTTTAACCTATTTGGGTGAGTAAGAAAAAATCTATAGTGTCACTATCAACTACAGAGGTAGAATATATGACAACTTCTCATGCAAGAAAGGAAGCAGTTTGGTTGCAGAGATTATGTTCGAGTATGGGGTTAGTACAAGGATCTATAAGAATAGACTGTGATAACAAAGTGTAATTTTCTTAGCAAATAACCTTGCATACCATTCAAAGACAAAGCACATTGATGTTTAGTATCACTTTCTGATGGATATGATAGAAGAAAAAAGGATGATGCTAGTAAACGTGGACACTTTGAAGAATAATATAGATGCATTGATAAAATCTATGAGCTCTGAAAAGTTCTCTTGGTGTAGAGAAACAATGGGCATTGCAAGGCTAGATAAATAACGAATCTCTCTTGTGGCCCCCTATAGAAAGAAAACAACAAGTGGGATATTGTTGGGTTTGGGGAAGCACCTTGGAAAAAGGTTTTGGACCCTATATTAGGTGGGAAAACCTGCCAATGGTTTTGTGCATGGTTTTCGAACATGGTTTTGGGCACGATGGTTTTCAGTCCATGGTATTTTGTAGATTCAGTCAAGGGAACTATGGTTATGTTCTAATCCATGGTTAATGGATTGGGGTTTATGGATGCTTCAACATGTATATATATGTATTATAGCATTGAAAGGAAAAAATGAAAAATAAATCTGGTAGTCCCAGTTTTGGGATCTAGGGGAAAATCTTTGTGTATATTTGTTTTTTATGTTATGCTCTCACCTTTGTTTATTTTCTGTTTTTAGAATCTGTATGTAGGTAACTTTTGTACGGGGTTAAAACATACATAAGTACTGAGAGAGCCATTTGAACAATGGGATCTTGACTTTGTGGGTCCTATTAGCCCGCCATCAAATGGTAAGAAGTACATCCTAGTATGTAATTATTATGTAACAAAATGGGAAGAGGCTAAAGCATTGAGCACAACAACAGAAATTGCAGTAGTTATTTTATTTATCAAGAAATATTTATGAGATATGGAGTTTCAAGGAAGATTGTGACAGATCAAGTCACATAGTCCACCTCCAAGCTTGTTCGAGACCTGACAGAGAAATACAAGATTATGCATAGATAATCAACTCCATACCACCCACACGCAAATGGACAAGTTGAATCAACAAAAAAGGTACTTGATAACATTATGACAAATACAATGAACATTCATGGAAAAGACTGGTCAGAGAATTTGAATGAAGCACTATGGGGTTAAAGGATAATATGGAAAAAGACTACTAGATTTAGCCCATATCAGCTTGTTTATGGAAAAGAAGTCTTGTTTCCAATTGAACTTGATATTCCTACATATAAAATTGCAGCAGAATTGGGACTATATGTCATAGAAGCACAACAACAAAGGATCATGCAACTCAATGAACTAGATGAGATCAGAAAACAAGCTATGGACCATACATCTCTAGTTCAATAGCAAAGGAAAAAATGGCATGAAAAATTCATTAAAAACAAAATATTTCACATAGGAAACTGACCACTACTTTTTGAATCTAAGTTCAAAGATTTCAAGGAAAAATTTACTACTCATTGGCTAGGGCCATATGGGATAGAAGAAATCTTTGACAACGGAGCAGTATGGATAAGGACAATAGATGAAGCAACAAATTATTTTATGGTTAATGGCCATAGATTAAAAGTTTATCATAAGCCAATAAACAGAGAAGACTTTTTTAAAAAAAATTCAGAGGACAATGATATGGAATTATTGGAAAAGCATAGGAATATGCCCTCCTTAACTTTAGGAAAAAAGAAAATAAAAGCATTTGGTTGCGAAAACCCAGGAAACTAGCACAACAGAAACCCAAATTATTTTTTCATTCTTTTATTTTCATTTGTGTTTTTACAGGATCACTCTCCAAAAATTAACAGATTTTAGGACAAGTCAGAAGATAAGCAAGGGGGGGAAGGTTCACAATAAATCAACAAACCAAGCTATGATTTGATATCAAGCAGTTGTTTATCAGAAGGGAGTTGAAGTAAAACATCATCAACTAGCATCAGAAGGGCGTGTCATATTTAAAATATATAGAATGAACCTACATCAAACTAATATCAAAGGGACCTAAAACAACATTCTAGAAGGGACCTAAAACATATTCAAAATATCATTGCAGAAGGAACCTGAACAACATGAAATTCATTACAAGGGACCTGAATCAATATCAGATGAAAAAACATGCAATAACATTAAAGGGATTACAAAAGCAGATATAAGTGTTTCACATCTACCATTGAATAATTATCATCATCAAAGAACATTGAGCTAGTATGCGAAATAATAAGTACTGTAAGTAAAACAAGTGTATTCTTAAAACCTTTGACTTTTCAAAATTTTTCTAGAATTGTTAGAATTAATTTAGTTTTTGGATATGCATCTATTACATTTATCATACCTACATTCATCATCTGATATTTATCCTATCTATAATCCATTAACTACATCCTACCCTCTTCATAAGCCTATTTATATCTATTACCCTATCGTACATCCTACATTAAAAATTCCATAATCCTCCATTAACCCATATAAGTTTCCTACAATAATTCCATATACATCATCCTATAAGCATTTTGATCAAAGATTAAGGACTTAATATTTTTTCCATAAGAATTTTTGTTTTCCTACAAAAACACAAAGATTTAGTGTCGTTATAAGAAATTTGATTTTAAAATGACCTATCTAATGGCCATTTCAAAAACAAATTAAGCGAGCATATAAAAAATGACAAAGACTAGCATACAAAAATAAAATGCAAAACTATATATGCAATATATAAAAGAGGAGAGGATGAAAATACATATGTATTATTGCTTATACAAATAAAGGTGGGCATGCAATGAAATGAGTGAAGTCATAAACAATGAATGAAGGCACATGTATCATTGCATATAAAAACAAAGGTGGGCATGTAAAAAAATGAATGCAGTCATAAACAAACAAGGAACTTCACAAAACATGGGTAGTGCATCTATGTAAATATTATGGTAATAGGATGGGCATGTAAAGCTGTGAATGAAGACCATACAAGAATGTAGAGGAACACAGTCAAAATAGAGACACATGGGCAGCCATAGGTACGCAGGTTGAAGTATGAGTTGGAGTGGTAAAATGGTAAAACACATTCAAGCAAACTTTGTGTAATACGATTTCCTTCATTCACCATTCCAACACTAACCAAGCTCTATGTTAAGCCTTTCTTCCACCATAACAACTAGATTTAAACTCATAAAGAAGAGGACAATGTTGTGCACTTATATGAATGCATATAGTACCCTCATAGAAGGAGAAAATAAGCAAGAGAAACATAAATATTAGAGAGAGGGTTACGTCTAATAGAGAAGCCTGAACATAGAAGAAGTTGCATAATAAATAGGAAAGGAGATCGGATAAGTTTGTGGAGAAATATGGGAGGAATGCATCAGTTTTAACGAGAGAATTAAAGATGAGATCTCATGTTTGTTAAGTCAACCAAATTTACAAAAAAACTCCCAGAATTCCATGGACAATTCAGGGGATCTCCCAATAAGAATTCCCAACTAGACCTCAGATAGTATCAAGGAGTTTACCAACAAATTGAGTTGACAAGGATCTAAGATGGATGGTTTGAAGAAAGACATCAATGGTATGAAAGGAAACATTGAATATTTGAAGAAAGACATAGAAGGTTGGAAGGAAGGTTTGACAAAGTTGCTACAAGAAAGGCTTCTTAATGGTAAATAGTTAGTAGAGGAAACTCACGATGAGAAAAGAATAAATGTTAATCATGATTTGAAGAATGAAAAAATTAAGTATTTGAAGAAAGACGAGGAATTTTTGAAGAATGTTTTAACAAAGTTTTTACAAGGAACACTTCCTAATTGCAAAAATCTAGTAGAGGAAACTCATGATGAGAACAAAAGAAATGTTAATCATGATTTCATAGACTCTAATGTTGGAATGAAGACCCACCAAGTTCCAAATATCGATATGAGGAAGTTTGATGGCAAGGATCCCGTAACATGGATACTACAGATGAAACAATATTTTAATCTCAATAATGTGCAAAACACATAAAAGTTACACATTGAAATTTTATATTTGGAACTGAATCAGCTTGCATGGTATCAATGGGTTTTCTCTCTTTTGGGATGGGATCCCTAGGGTCAAAGTTTGTTAGTAAAGTCAAGCTTTGTACTAGCTTTTATGATAGAATGTTCTCAATGAAATGAGGAAGCGGAGTGTGAAGCTAGGTAAGAGTCAAAGTGACATTAGTGCTTTGTATGGGTAGGTCATATGTTGGTTTTGAGACTCACCCGCAATCCGCGGGCCATGGTATTGTAATGGAAATGCTATATATAGTTGAGTCTTAGTGATTCTTGTGGATTAAATTTCAATAGAGAAACATTGTAAGGGCAAAGTACTAAGGCAAGAAAATTTTGTTTTCTATACTTAGGCAAAAGGGGCAGGCTCCTATAGCAAAGTATGCAGAGACCTTCATAAGTCTGCAGCTGAGTGCGTAGGCCCCTGAAGCTGAGTGTGCAAGGATAAATAAGTTTGTATCTAAACGTTATATCTTAATAAAGATTGTTTTGAGCCAAATTTGTGCATATGTGCCTTGTTTATTACTTCTATTGAGTTTATGTATCTTCGCTGTGTAACCTGTTTTATGTGACTTAATGCTTTATTTCTACAAGAAAAGGAGAGATCTATAGAGATCTATAATGTTTATGCATAATAAGTATAATTAACCCCCATTCGTAGAGATAGGTAAGACGTAAGATAGATCTATTGTGGTTAACTATTCAAAAAGGGTAGATCTACACAACGACAAATCTATATTGTAAGCATTGTAGAATACTTAGTTAGTTGTGTTAAAGTAGTAAACCTATCTCTTTTATGCATGTTAAGTACAATTAAACACCTTCGCGAAGGTTTGAAGGTATGTTCGATAGAATTGCAATAGTGGATAGTCAGAATGAATAGGTCTATGCAAAGGTGGATCTAAGCTATAAGAGCCTTGGGAAAACTATCACATAGGCCTTTGGATACAGAAACCTAGTTCTTGCAACCTCCAATACTACTTTGGGTGATATTGTAGTCTACGCTATGCAGGTTGTTGCCAAAAGGGCCAATAGTTAGGGTTTTTTTAATTAGCGTGAATAACTCTAAACCTGGGGTAGGCCCACTTAAGCCAACAAATGGTTTTGTTGCTAGGAATGAGATCAATATAAGGAATGTGTGATGTCAAATAATTGGTTCCCTATTATTGATGGTGTTGGACCCACCAACATGTCACGGGAGCTGCCTAGTAAGAAGTCCCAACTATACCTCACTGTTTGGTGTAGGAGTCACAACAATGGGTCGTATGGTATCACCTTGACCACAGTTTCACACAAAGGCAAGTAAGATGCCCCTATTGGTAGCAAGGGTGTGACATATGCAGCAAGTCAAGGAAGGTGCATGAGTGGTTCTAACACATGGAGGGTGAGGTGAGTGTGCCCCTTGGAAACCTATGAAAGCACATAGTTAAGAAGGGAACACACGAGCAAAGATGCATCACAACATGGAAGGAAAGTAAGCTAGCAGCCAAAAGTGATGGTTAGACTAAAAGCACATTTTAGTAAGATTCATACATACATATACCAAAAATAGCTACACATGCATGTGTAAGAAAACATATACATATACCATTTAGAGTAAACAAGATAGCGTAAATACAATATGACATATACATGAAACAGACAGCTCTATTATATTAAGAAGTGTAAGTTCCAGTCATACAATACAACCATGATGAACAACTAGTTCCAATAGTGGAACGCTATAGTGACTGTTGCCTACTCCTCCAAAGAGATATACTAGCTCTGCATAATGGAGAAGCCAAGGCTCATTACAATATTATCCAATCTCTCTCTAAGATACTCCTATCATAAGCTTGGCTGACCAAAATCCCCTACAATGGGTTATGAGGTACTATATATAGAAAAGGGCAGGGTGGCCCTTGACATTCCCCTTTGTGACAATTCATCTACCCTCATGATTCTCCATCTACTTTATGACTGTTAAAACAACTATCGACACTTGAACTTACACTTGAGAAGACATTACATACAATATGCACATGTACCCATGTGAGAAAAAATAGGCTTGAGAAATTCATGCAAGACATCAATATGACTCGAACAACTCTGATAATACCATCTCTTCAATATCTTCACAATGTTCGATAGTAGTGAACTGATGCCAAGCTTCGTAGTCTGCAATGCTGTCTGTGTACTCTAAGGTGACATCTTTCTGGAAACAAACTCTTGCCTCCATAGAATTTAGGTACACTACTTGAGCTCCTTTGTCCAACTCGTTTGATAACATGCACGTCATTATCTTGAGTGCGGTCAGACCAATAACATAATAATGCATGGTGTCTACACCGATCACCAAGTCTAGGCTTGTGGCTATGCACATCAACTCATTAAAGTAGGTGTCAAGCTTCAGTCGGACCTGTGCCTCTGTCCTTGCCTAGATGAGTATCCTAATAGATGGGATCATGTGTGCACACACAACAACATCCATACTCATGAATACCATGCATGGGAAGCCTATATACTAGTGATGATTTGCAGGAGATCTTCACAGTTTGGGACCTAACTTCGGATGTGTGCTTTCACCTTGACCAATATGGGCTTCATCGTCTAGGGAAAGTGTAGTAGGGCTCCCTTGTATCTCATTGTCCATGTTTTCTCGTAATAAACAATAGCATGCATGTTCGATAAGATATGTGCTCTCTCTTGGTGTCAGTATCTACATACATCCATCAGGGATCAAATCTTCTCTTTGCATTTTCATTTTTGGGGTCCCATACTAAAATTCTGTCATAATTTCATTAGTTCACGTCAAGATTATCCACTGATGGTTGTATTTTCTTCTAAAAATCCCATCTCTCCCTAATAGAGTATACTTGCTCACCCTTATTCAGGTTGTCCTCAGTTATGGTTTCATTGTCAATATTGCAATCATGTTTTATTAGGACATAGGGCATGTTTTCAATAGGTCTTAGCATTTTATTTCCAAGGTTAGGATGCCCAATTTCAAAGTGTTAATAAAGGTCAACAAGTTTATCAGGGTAATAAATAAGTCAAACATGATGGCTTGTAGGTAATAGTCACTAAAAATTTAACTTTTAACCTAATGTAATTTTCACCTCAAAAACATGTTTTTGAGGTGAAAACAGAGTATTTTTAGTTTAATTGTATTTCTTGCAATTCTAAGTCACTATATGTAATAAATGATCCTAGATACACCAAAGCATCTCTCCTTGTTGCAAGACAAAGAAACACTACAAAAATCAGTTCAAGATGAGCATTATGCACCTGCAAAGACGCAAAGAAGAAAAGGCATTAAAACATAGTTTTCAAGAAGGATAAGAAACATTAGAAAGTGAGTTTTTCAAGTGAAAAATCAAAACCTACTCCTATTTAAGCTCCCACATTTCATTTTCAAGTTCATTGTTCTCATCTGGAAGGCAAGGTGTCAAAGAGTGAGAAGAAACGGCAAGCTTGATCGAGTTTTGGGCGAAGGAAGGTTGGCGTTGCATTTCTGGAGGATGGCGTTGTGCTTCTGGAGCAGTGGTTGAGTGGCACCGCGTGTTGGCAGGGCAACACTGCACTTCTAAGGTAGGCAGGTTAGTGCTGCATGTTAAATATTTGGTAGTGCAAGTTGAGGCCAGTGTTACAATTCTGGAAAATTTCCACAGTGTTATTTTACACTGGCGTTTCGCTTCTAGGGTAGTGTCGTGCATCTGTGCACTGGTGTTGCGCGTTGTGTAGGAGGCTCATAAAGCCCTCAAATCTTCAATAAACCTCAAATTTCTCTCTCTTTCCATCATTGCAAGTAAGTTGAAATCCCTCACTTCAGTTTTTGTTTGCTTATCAACATCATAAACATCATTTTGCTTGATAAATATAAAACCCTGAAAAATCTCCCTAGTGATGCCTAAAACCTTAAACCATCATTTTTCCTCCTATCACTCACTACAACTCTATACCCTATCCCTATTTCCCTATCCATTTATCCCTTTGTCCCTTTATCCATCTTCCCCAAGGGAAACTTCTCAAATAAGCCCTCCCTCTCATTTCCTACTTCCTCATTCATTTTTAGCCCAAACAGTCATTTCCCATCCCCTCATTCCTAAAACACTTTCACCCATTCCCTCCATACAACCCCTAGCCTTGCAAACATGGACCAAGAGGACCGAGACTATGAAGAGGAGGCAAACACAAGAAGTGACACCTCAGCAGATAGGTCTAGGCAGCAGAGAAATCCACACAAGGGAGGTAGGATTATCAAAGAAGAGCCATCAAACCTTAGGGAATTGCAGGCCTCTCAGTTGGTTGTCACATGTTTCAGATATCTTGGCTTCTATGATTTTTGTGAGTAGGTGGAGAGAGTTCAATAATGCTTGGAGCTCACCAAACTTTTTGTAGTCCATCTTCAAGACAACAGGGTAACTATTGCTAGGTAACTTTCATAGTTTCACCTTCCATCATTTCAGATGCCACTGGGATTCCAAATGTAGGGGAGAAGTGGTACAAGGCCGAAGACCAGGATGAGCGCTACTATGAGCCTTATATCAAACCCTATTATAGAAATGAGGTGAAGAGACTTTTTCCTTTCAGATTTCTCGAAGAGAAATATGTCCCCACGATGAAAATCATCATGAATTATTTCACTTGTGAGGGCAGATTCACTAGGTTATACAACTATCACATCAAGATCCTCATGGATTTTACCAGGGTGAGGATGTTAAACCTCCCTTACTTCTTGTTCAGGAATATTGATAAGATGGCTCATTTTTTCTAGAAGAAGCCATACCGTCAGCAGATGAGCAATCTCTATCACTATTCCCTGATCAAGATGATTGTGCTTCATCATCTCAATCTGCTCAACGTCTCTTGGGAGAAATTTATTTCTCATGACATCTTCAGGGGTCCTAAAATCCCTCCACCAATGTCTCAAGAAGTAGGAGGACCTTCTAGCAGTGTTCAGGTGAATGAGGATGCCAAGGATAGTAGAAGTACTGAGGTGCCCATTTACATGACCTATCAGAGGGTCACTAGGAGATTATTTGAAGCATATAGGCCAGTATTTTCTCCATGGGATGTGGAAGGGACCTTGCCTTCTTCATCAGCCCATAAGAAAATGCTAGCTACATAGCATGTGGAAGGTGCATTGTCTTGTTCTTCGAAATAGTAGGTACAGGTGGAGCAGCTACACAAACGAAAGGAAAAGATGCTGGAGGAGAGTATTGATGATGAGGAGGAAAGTGGCGGTATACCCATCATGGAGTTGAAATAATTTACTTAGAGGCTTAGGACGAAGAAACCATCAAAGGAATCATCATATGAGAAAGGGAAGCTTAAGTACAAGATTTGGCGGATAATTTGGAGAGAGCCAAATATATTATCACATATTTGGAGCATGAAAACAAGCAGTTGAGTAACAAACAGTCCTCATGGAGCTGGAAATGCTCAAGATGAAATGACAAAGTGGCAAAGAGGCACAAATCACTTTGACTCCCATTGACAAGGAGATTGAAGATGGTAGAGAGACTTGGCTTGAGAGAGTCAAATTTCACCTTGAGAAGATACTACATAAGGCGAAGAGAGATAATCATATGATCACACACATGGCATATCATTACAGGACCGAAACAAGATTTGCAATATGAGGGTCAAGGAGTTGAAAGCTAGGTTAAGGTGGGTTTTGAGAGGCAAAAAGTAGGAGGATAGTCTTAGGATGCTTTTTGAAGCTTCCTTGGCTCATCAAGGCACTTGATGATGGTGCTTCTCACCAATTTTGGATAAGTTTGGAAAGGTGGCGCTGCGCTTTTCCTAGGGTCACCCACTGAAGAAATGGCTTGTATTTTTGGATTCATAGTGATGAGGACATGTACCCTAGTGATTTTCAGAGTTATTGGGGTAGAACTGGTCCACCAAAAGGTCAAAAAACATCCTAAAAATGACCTTTCTGCCACTTTTTGGACACATAGAAGCAATCTTGGGAGAATCAAGTTTTTAGGGGACAAATGAGCTTCAAATGCAGAAAGTCTAGGTGTTTTGGAAATTAAACTTGAAGGCCTTTCCAATGAAATATCATGAGCTCAATTTGGATTCCGGGAAGGCCTCCAAAAGGGACGTAAAATTGTTGTTGTGTGTTGGGCCAATGGTGTTGCGTGTAGGGCAGTTTTTGCTGAGGATGGCTAGTTTTCTAGTTTTTTATTGTGTTCTTGGATTCTATCTCATGGATGATGATTCATATTTGTATTTTATGACTTGGCATGTAATTATGATAGATAAATAGTAATATAGGATAGATTCATTTCTTTAGAAGTCAGTTTGAGCTCAAATGAATCCATTTTTCACTTTTACAGGCAAGTTGTTGAAATGCCTATATTCCTGTTTCCTTTTCACTATTGGTTATATCAGCTCCTCAGCTTAGGGATTTGACCCCTGAGGATGGGAGGAGGTTCAATTCATGTATATATATTCCTCTTCTTTCTCATTGTAAAGGGTTGGACTCAGTTGGATGCTCAGACCTTGATTGTACACCGTTTGTAAGTAGTTTGGTAGGAGATTAATAAGAATTGTAGCTATTTTTATGGGATCCATGTGGTAGGATTTTTAGTACCATTTCTTCTTCTATGATCACGTGTTAATGTTTTTTATGTATTCCATTAATCATTTCGTTTCTTCTAGTTGAATGTTTTCGAGTTGATAGGTAGAATTCATTACATCAGTGCTCTGCCTTGGGAAAGCATTCACCATTTCATGTTTTATGCAATCTAGGAAGGATGCATGGTTTCACATGTTCTTCTTAGCTTCTCACAAGTCTAAAAAATCTCACCCCATTAAGCTCTTGAGTGTTAAATCCTATGCCTAACTTGCCCCATTGAACACCCTGCAATTCTTACCTAATTCCCTATACCTAAATTGTCCAGCTCCTACTGATTTAGAAAAACCCCTACAAAATCCAATCAATACTTCGAGCTACTATACCTAGCCTAATATCCTTTACCTAATCTAGTCATCTCGGCTAAGATCCTTATGGAGAGAGCCCTCTCCCAGCCTAGTAGGCCTAGCTACTTGGCTAAGCGTGGTCTGTGGTTACCCTAGCATTGCCTTCCTTCAGCCTGAGGTTCAATCCAGGGGATAATGCTCTCTTTTTCACATTGTTTCTGCTAGCCGTTGGGATGGACAACTGCCTTATGCATGGTACCAAACTTGGAATACAACACTTGCATGACTATGTCAAGGAACAATACTTCATAATGTATTTCCTTCTTCAACTCGTCTCGGGCAGATTCTGTAACCAATTCTCCTCCCTGATTAGTCATTTATAACTATCAAGAAGCACACACTCAAGCTAGTGGATTTGGCATATGATCTTGTAGCATAAGCCAATGTTGCTAGATTCTTGCACACATCAAACATGATCACTCATTCCTCAAACTTCATAGGAGATGTGTGATCATCCAGAGTCGCTACTTTGTAAGATTGCACAACTCTATGTTAGGACTCATCGAATGAGATGTTGTGAATCTCTCCCTTTAGTTTGTGTCCAAGGATCTTAGTGCCTGCTTTGTCACTTAGGACTTTCTTGACTTCCAAATATGATGAAACTGGTGGGTTGACCTCTTGGTGGCGAGGCATGAGGTCGACGTCTTGCTCTATCTCCTATTGCTCCATATCCATATCTATCTGTTAAAGTGCTTGTTCAATCTATTAAGAAAAGTCCTGCTCCTAGGATTGCTCACCTTGCTTGCTTGGTGCCAGCTGTTTGGATGAGTTGTCTACCTATATGAGTGCAATTTCATCAATCTGTACATTTTTCACCCCCTATTTTACCTGTTCTTGTTGTGCTTCCTTCTCTTATCTATGCAGCTCTTGTTCCTTCTCGAGTTTCTCCTTCAACTCATGCAACTCCTTCTTTGTTTCCTCCACTCTCCATTTTTATCTCTGCATTTGCATGTTCCTCCTATCACGTTGTTTCCTATTTGCCTCTATTGCTAAAGATTCTTTCTGCACAATCGTGTCTACTCTAAGCTTGCAACTTTGTTCTGCCTCCATGCTATCAACAAGCTTCCTCTTCTCTTTGTCACGTGCTGGTTTTTTTACCTCTACTACTGTTGTTGTTGGTGCTCTTCTAGATGCTACTTCACACCACTTCACTAACCATTCCGTAGCGATGCCGATAGGTTCATTGGGCTTGGAGAAGCTATAACAATATCTCCATGGGTCCTCCTCCACCCAATGACATGCCCCGTGGATCCGCTGAAACTGTAGTCTCACATGGTGATCATTGAAATAACAATGTGGGTCATATGGATTGTAGCTTTAGACGTCGAATGAATATTTCTTGATATCCTCTACTTCGACATCTGCATGCTTGAAATTTCATATCTTGTATAACCTGATCCACAACATAAGAGCAAGCCAAGGTTCCTTCTTCTTCTAGTGCAACCTAGCTGATAATCCTGCTGATATGTGGTATGATACTTCCTGCATGATGAGCTTGGCCAAGGAAAACTTTGGAAAAACATGTGGAGGCTTCTCCGCGTTGTACATCCGTATGAAGATGTTGGATGGTGAGGCATACCAATCTTTATATCAATTATTTCCTCCATTAGTTCCTTCGACATGCAAGGTTGATCCTGTTCAAATATCACCTTGTACACAAAGGTTACAAAATGATCTAATAGCTCTGTGATAACTCCTCTGAAGCTATATTTAGACAACATTTTACAATAAGTGTTCACAAAGGTCTCCAATGATGTCCATGCCCACTTCAATCCAAGGAACTCCTGACAGGCACATATTGCATCCAAGATGTAGGTGGACATGTAGATTTCCTCTTATTCGCCTTTGGGCAGTTACTGAGCTCTTGTTACCTATTCCTTCAACCTATGAGCCATCATGTTGGACTAGTTGAATTCTTTGACTTGACTGGCTAGTTGGTCCAACGCAATCACCCAACTCTGCAGGAAGGATTCCTTGCTCTCTTGGTCTTTGGAGTATCTTCGCCCTATAAACTTGGTTGGGTTTCATCTTGAATTTGGCTAGCACCTTTACCTAGTTCTTCAAGATATCCCTAAATTTGGCATTGTTGTTGGGTATGGTGAAGGGTGTCTCCATGGTGATCATTGGCTTCAACAAATGGTACATCTGTTCATAATCCTGTGCCCTAAAGGTAGAATTGTCTATCCCGCTAACACTGCTCAATGTCATCGTCTGAGGATCAGTGTGCGAATTGATCCAATATATCATGTCCATGCATGGGAACACGGGATACCTACATGCAATCTGGTACAAGCTAGACTTGTGAATGTTCACATAGATTTGGCGGTCCTTGAGGTCTTCTCCAAATGTGCCTACAAATTCATCGCTAAACTCTTGCCATTTCATCTTGATGTCCTTGTCTACAATCAGTTTGGTGTCTTCGTAGATTAGAAAACTTGTAGACACTCGCTAAAGTGCTGCTTGAGTTGCACTTCCATTAGTATCCTTTGATCCTACTCTCATGAAGGCCAATGATCCTGAATAGCTGAGGGGTGGGCGAACACCTGCTAGATCTGGAGACGTTGCGACATGCATGGCAACAAATTTCTCAGCTAAAACCAAAGCAAACTTAACGAATGACATGCAACATAACTGGGGATTGGCTGGCAAGGATTACATAATTTTTTCTAGGAGGTTGGGAGACTACCAAAACTACGCAAAAGGAAGTCCAGGATACTGGGAGGTGGTTTCGCTACTAGAATTGTGCAATGTGCAATCCAAAATGGCTTGTTGTTTTCTGGAATTGTGTAATGCACAATTTCAACTAGCAACTGTTGCAGGCCCAGTGACTGCATTGCATAATTTTAGGGGCCAATAGTCACTAACTCTCAGATAGGGAAAATTTAAGAACCACCCTAAATTTATATGTATAATAAATGGGTGAATCCCCATGATACATAGGAAAAATGGGAGGCGATTTTATCAATAATATAATATGTGTATATAATGTTTTTGGAAAATCTCACAATAGATTATATTATCTTGTAAATTCATGTCAAATCTTTCATTGAATTATAAAATCTTGTAGGATCTTGGCAAATATTTCATTTAATAATAAAACATTGTGAAGTCTTGGAAAATGTTTTGTTAAAGTATGAAACCATATGTGGTAATAGGAAAATGTATTAATTAAATTGTAATATACTAACATACATATTTGGAAAAAGAAACATAATTTTCTCTTTCTAGAAACAATGTTGCAAGGTTTAGTGGCTGTGTTTGTCAACGTTCTTACTGTACACTCTTTCATATCCTTCTATTAGTTTTGATAATATTCCACAACAAAGTTCTTATAGGTGTTGATCTTGACCACCATTTTTGTCAAGGTAGGAGAGATTAATCTCTTCTTTACCACTTTTTTAAAGCTACCACTTTTGTCAATATATCAAATTTCTTTCTTATTCCATGGCCTCCAACTGTGAGATAAAAAAAACACTTCAAGTTTGTCTATCCCTACACGCCAACAAGTGGTGATCCCGAGCTATATAATATAAGAAAGTAGCATGTATCCCAAAGGCCTGAAGGGGATCTAAAGGAAAGAAGTGACATATGTTAGAAGCCTTCCAATCAATATATAAATATATAAATATATAAATGTAGATTCATTATTATTTTAATTGGAAATCTTCAATTAAATAATAAAATTTAATTACATCTCTCCCAATCTAAATTGCTTATTAGCATAACTCACTACCTTCATATTTCTCGAATTTTTTAACAACGTTGTAACATGTGTATTAATTTCCTTTTTGGTGCACAATATCCACCTTTTAGGAAAATATAGTACAGTGGCTCAATCCCTATAGATCATTATGACAAACTAAGAATAACGGAGAAGATGAAAGGTTGTACAAACCAACATATTTTTCAAACAACTAATCAAACATCAGTACCTTAACATTTTCATGAAGATATTATATTGAGAACGTTTGAAAAAATGTGGGAAATCTTGGTAGTGACTATCTCTCTTCTGCGAGGGTGATGCAGAAAGGGTGATAAGATTTCACTATTTTGATTCTTTTTTGTGAAATTAAAAAAACCAATATTAATGGAGATATTGGTATTTTTTACTAAATTTTGTGAATTGACTAAATGTAGCTTTAACCATTCACCTTAATATTTTCTTTACAATATAATTTCATAAGTCTATTTAATATCTTCATTATCATAAAAACCAACCTATATCCATCTTAACTCCACATCTACCACTCCTAGATGGATGAAATCTATTTATCCCTCTCAAAACTTGGTAGACCAAGAATTAAGATGGATCTACGCCGATAGAATTTCCCCTTTAAATACTCTATGCTCAAATGAATACCATGGGTCAATACCATGGGTTATCATAAACCTAGAGTTTAAAAACTATTGTTAGTAATTTAAAAAAATTAAAAAAATTAATAATTGATTTTTATTTTATTTTCTTATTTTAACCAACTTAAAATGTTTAGGTGACATTAAATTACAAGATCCATTTTTAGTCTTGATATACCAAGCCCCAAGAGGGATCAAATATTTTTTCACTCTATGCTAGTTTGCATATCACGATATTTGATCCCTTTCGGTGCTTAGTAGATCCAGAGTAAAGATGGATCTATGTTGGTTTAATTCCCTCCTTTAAATATGCTACATTCCACGTGAATACCATGGGTCAATACCATGTGCCATATTTATTTTTATTAATACTAATATTAGGGTTAATGATGTTTTTATGCATGGTATTAATAATAATTTGGCCCATGGTATTTGGCCCATTGGAAATATAACGCATTTTTTTAGTGTTCATAAATATATGGTGACTTATGGAGTAAATATAAAAAGAATGTTTTATTTATCTACCATACCTCTTTTATAAATATGGTAATTGTCCCATAGGATTCACTTAAATAAAACTCTTTTCTGAGCCTTCTTAAATAGAAAGAGTGTTATGGACTAAATATAAAAAGAGGTTTTATTTATTTTCCATACCTCTAGTTTATTTATATTTTTATTTATTTATCATACCTTTGGAGTAAGTATAAAAAGGTGTTTTATTTATTTACCGTACCTCCACTTTATTTATATTTCTATTTATTGGGACCAAATACAACTTCCCAAACCACCTCCCAAACCAGAAAATGGGCGATTACAAACGAATTTAACATTGCAAAGCAGAAAATCGGGCGATCGTAATGGAATATAGCCTCCCAAACCAGGCGAATGAGGTCAAATGAGTCTTTTCATAGTTTATCCCCCCGTTTTTTTGGGCTAAAATGAAAAAAAAAAATATTTTTTAAATAAAAGTTGGGATAAATATAAGAAATGGGTGTTTTATAAAAATTTCACCCCTCTTAAACGAGAAACCTGCTAAATTTTTCCCTTGGGCTAACATTCGCCCGTAAAATTTACCATGCTCTGAGAATTGCGTAATGCAAGACTTGAGGACAGTCACTGGGAAGAAATGCGCATTTTTTGAGAGGAAGAAAGAGCCTTCCCTCTCTGGATTCTACAATGTTGTCTTGGTGAGGTAGTCCGGGACAAGGTTGCCCAGACCTGCCGAGGGGAAACTGAAAGCAAATTTGGATGTGAATACATGGTGATACTGAGTGTAAGAAGGAGTGAATGATTGTGCATGAAAATAAAGAATGCAATATTCAGAAAATGGAATAACATGCATGTGTGTGAAGCGAGTTGCCGACTTGGCAATCTTTCATGCAAAATAGTGTCATGCATGCAACAATAGTGAAATGCTAACAAAAACTGAAACAGTTGTAGTACAATCTAATATGCATGAAAATGATAGCAAGAATTCATAGAAATCAAGCAGACAACACTCACACAAGCCAAAACACAGAAAGTGATAGAAATGTTGCAAAAGAGAAGTTAAGCTGACTTGCCTGGAAATAGCTGAGCCAAATGTGTTGAATAGTCCTGGATGTGTTATGGGATGTCGAAGTTCCAAGATCGATGTGAAGGAATGAGCTCTAAATTATCGAATAAATAATTTTGTTTCTCATGATGCGCATGTGAAAAATATAGGAAAAAGTGACACTTTGAGGAATGTTTCTAAAATGATCATTGGATGTAAACTCTACTAAAAATAGCTCCCTAAAATCTAGGGATTATTTTTGGATGTTTCTTTTTGCTATTTCGGGAAAAGGTAGCCCATGCATGCAATTCAAATTTTCTTGGTCCTGGGCTAAATGCATAAGCCTGATGGCACATGGAAAAACCTCTTGCCTGAGGGAGAAATTTGCACATTTCTGGGAGGGAGCTGGGCTAGCTACCCACAGGGATTGCACAACTTCTAGGCTGAGCAGTTGACTACTGCCTTTCTGCAATTTCTAGGTTTAGCAGTCCTACTGGGTCAGATTCGGCAGTTTTCTCTAGGAAGGTTGACTGGAAAGACTATGCAATTTCTGAGCCGTAGGCTGCCAGACAGGATTGTGCAATTTCTGGAGGGAAGGCTAGTTCCCCTGTAGAATTGTGCAATTTCTTGAGGGAGTTGCCCCCCCAGTAGTTAGACCAAGTCCAGGGAAGAAACCTATGAGTGGAATTCAACAAGCTATCATGCACAGGTTTTCATGTTTCTAGGAAACCACTGAAGCTCATATACTTGACAGTGAAAGACATGCTGCAGAGGATGGTTGGTAGGGAGGCTCCAAAATGAAGATAAGGCAAAATTTTCGAGGGTGGTTGTAGCCGCTACAACACCTACCAAGAAAAAAATTGAGAATTGGCTCAATCAAAAGGAACATGCATTTGCAGCTCAAGAAAAGAAAAATATTATGGTTATCCAAGGAACAATGGTTGAGTCGATGCTTCTACTCAGACAAGATTGAAAACCTTTTGTTTCTTCCCCTGCAAATTGCATGAGTGGGTGTCTAGATTGGAGGACAGTCAGGATACGTGGAGACTTGATAGCCCTATAGTGTGGACTCTAGAGCTGGTGAGGCACTTGGAAGCCTTAGAGAACAACATCATGCCCGTCGTTCATCACTAGATTGATTGAACACTCAGAGCATTTGTGACTAATTTTGTGATCAATACAACTACCATTTATAGTGAAGCAGAGCACGGGCTGTTCAAGGGACCACGAGTTAAGTACTTATGATCTCTGAAAACATGGATTAGGATGTTTTTTTACAATTTTAATCCACTCTGTAGACAACGACGATCCCTCTAGCCCAATGAGTGGGTCTAGCAACTGAGGTGACAATCAACTAGACATCTTCCTAGATTATTATTGAAAAGTAGAATAAGAGATATAATGTACCTCGTTTTGATGTTATTCTGATTTCCTTTTTTGAGAGCCTTGAACTATGTGTGTCACAAACTTGTTCCTTATTTTTTCGGTGCTTATGTACCTGCACAGGTGAACAGGAGACAAAAAATCATGCCAAAACCAATAGAAAATCTAGTAATAGCCTACTTAGATGATCAAGGAATGCCAAGCTAACACATACATGAACATATATATTTTAGGAATATGAATGAGTAGTTGTATATTATTTAATGAATAAAGGGAATCTCACAACCATAACCTAGATGTTGAAAGTCTCTCCTTGAGTGGTAATCCAAATCCAAGTAAATAAACTCTCCAAACACTCCTCCAAGTCTAATGAATAGTCTCTAAACACAAGCTCAACATAGGGGTGCAAATGGACAAAGACCAACCATTTGGGAATGGGAAAAGAGGAATTTATAGGCATGGAAAGTGAGTTAGGACTTCTCCAAATATAGGATTAGGCTGACATGTTAAGGAGGTACCCCATAGGGATGAGACCAAGATGTAAAATTAGGAGGATTTGAGCTCATCTACACAAAACCACCTCCAGCTCACCACTCTAGAAGCTTCTAGATCATGAAGCTTCTCATCCTCTTTGGGAAAAATTCCTTTCTAAGACCATTGCAGGTATGTAAGGGAATAGAGTGATGGCATCACTGGCCAAACATAGTGCAATAAGTGACCATCACAGCTTTGAGCTTCATAAGAGCGATGACCCTCATTTAGGGTTTTAAGAGTTATTTCATCAGGGAAGATCTAGAATTTTTCCACGCAAAGTTAAAGGAGGGATTTGAACTGTATACATGGAGAGTATATTGTATAATGGTCATGTTTCAAGTGCTTTAGGGTATGTCACAGGGAAGTGCGGGAGGCGTGAAAAAATACTATCTAACAGATGCCCTTAAAGCATGAAGGCAGAAAGAGGAGTGATAGTTGAGATGCTTAACGAGCTCTTGGAAGGATGAGGACAAGCATTGTCAGGAGACCTACAAATCAAGGATGCATATCCATATACTTATCTAAGACCAAAAAGTGAATCCATGGAATGGACGAAGCTATGTGGACGATGAGAGCTATATGAAAAGATCCATGGTATGGGCATAGCCATCCATATAATGATGATCATCATAAATAAGGTCTCACGATATTGTTACAACCATCCGTATAGTAGAAACATGTGTACAATCATGAATGACATAGAACTCCATTCTGCCTAAGTCATAACAAACAAGACTCAGGGTCTTGCACTCCATCCCAATCCAATCAATGTATGAATCCTAACATGTGAGTAAATGTGTTGAATTCTAACATGCTACGAAACCACCTAATTACTAGCCATTGATGTGGACCGTTAATAGGTATGAGAGAAACCACCAATAATGATAATGGCTCTCAATGTACAACAGTACAATCCATGAATGTGATAATGAATCTTAGGTCAAACACTCGTGGAATGACCTGATTGAAAGCCAATAATGAAGATCTGTTGTCAGATGTGAAGGACTGGCCATTACGACATGCCATTTCTAAGGTACTGAAAGGGATTTTATAGGTCATCATCCTAGATAATGAGCTGAAGTCGATAGGAAGCAACCCATTGAAGGAGGAAAATGATGAATCCCTCATCATTGATATGAAGCAAGGAATAAAGTGGAATAATATTCAAGACTATAGCAATAACTCAAATAATGTATAGGTAAGTAACTGTAGATTGGACTTCTCTTCAACATATTGGTGATATGACTCCAGAGTGTGGTAGTATTTGACTCGACATAGGACCAAAGGTCACAATGAAAGAATGGGATAGTCAAATGAGAGGAAAAATGGATCCCCCAAACATGGGAGGTCAGGTGACCGAGAGAGGATATCCCAAACCTGACATGAGAGTAGAAAAGTGTCATGTTCAAGAATGATATGTTGCCTATACAAATGATGTCTCATATTCATCTTTCCCCCACCATTTCTAATGAGTACCCTAGTTATTTTTATCAAAAGTTTTAAGTGGATAGCATATGCTTGTCATGTAAGTTCATTCTTCGAATGAATCCATCCTAGTAAGTTTTACGAGCCCTAGGAAGGAGATGTTGGGTCTCATCATGGTGATGACTCTTTCATAGTAAATTTTTAATGAGTTTAACATAAGAATAACTTGATATCTTTTTCATATTTAGAGAGTTTGAAAAGGAAATAGAAAATAAAACTCTATCATGTCCCTTTTCATAATTTGTCCTTCGAACCTGAAAAGGTAGAAAAAAATATTTGAAGGAACCTCTTGACCATATTGACCAAGGTGTACCTTTTTTGCAAGTATTCAATATCAGCCCGAAAGAGGGGTAAACATATTTTGAGATGGCATCGATTCATTTACTTTAATGAGTTCAAAACAACAAGTACTCGACAGTCTTTTCAATTTTCGAGAGTCAGAAAAGGGTCGAAAGATGACTCTAGGGGGGTTCATTTTTTGTTTATTTAATGAGTCTGAAAAAGAGATAAAATAAATTCACTAGAATTGGTCAATAATGATCACTATTCATATTGAAGGCGCCTATAACTACATAATAATCATGCCCATCACCGATATCGAGAGAAAATATTAAAATATTACGAAAATGTTGACAAAATGACTTTTAAAACTTATAAATAGGCAAAAGTAATTTCATTTTTTACAATTTTACCACACTGACCTTTGAAATTTCATTTTGTGTTGTAATTCTCTTGATTTTCTAGTGGATGCTGCAGGAGATTCAAAGTATTGTTTCACGAACCATTTGCGACAGGTAAGAGCCCCATCCGTGTTCTTGCATTTTATCACTTTTTTATGCATCTTAAATGGTAATTTTAATGTTAGAAAGAAGGATTTCAAAAATTTAGGGCATCGACGACCATCATGGGTATGGTCAATAGACCCTCAATCGTCACGCTTGAGCCTAAAGGCTCGCGTGATGCCATCGCACTATTTGTAAAACCTGGTGCGATGGTGCTGATGGCAATTTTTTGAGAAATAAAACTCTCTTTTAAGGAAAATTTTATCATTTTGACCTATGAAAAATGCATTAACAAGTGCCAAATGTTGTTTTGCAAGAAAATATGGTCCTGGAGTGGAAAGAGTGAGGCGATGAGGCCAAAGACCATCAAGCACCTCAGAATCCTGAATGCATAAATGATTTGATAGATTGCAAGTTGCTAAAGTTCTTCAGGACCACAAGGTTAAGGGCTCAAATGGAATTTTTGTCCTATCTGATCAATCTCTAGGATGTAGATCGAGATATATTCATCATAAAGGGTTGGGAATTAGAACTATAGGAAATGTATATTTACTTCATCATGGGATTGTCCTGATGAGGGGAAGAAATCTAACTTTTTGGATCTTGCAAAAGAGGTGAAAGTACAATGACTCTCATCAAGAGGCATTGTCTGTGCGTCAAAATGACCAATGGAGGGAAGGTGAAGATAGTGACAGTCACCAATAGCCTTGTCTTGAGAACGATTTTTTTCACTATGGCACATGTATTTGGCACACAAGCTTTGCATGAGGCTTCAAAATACTAGTTCCAATATGTTATTGCATGTTTGACCCCCGCCATCTTGAACTCGAGCAAACATGAAACGAAAACTAACCAAGGGGAAGCATTGACAACTAAAGCAATTTGGGTTTGGTTCAATACTGGTGACCTTTCTTTTGGAGCGAATGCCCCTCTTCTAGTATCAGTGGGTAGAGGTTCCACATCCTACACACCAAGATGCAAGACTCGTGAGATGGAGCCAACTCATGCCTCGAGGAGACATGGGTCAACATACGCATTATCCACCACAGTTCTTCACTTGGCTAGAATGCCAGCTACTTGTGGTAGATGAATATGCCTATGCTGACATGGATTTCAGGTGGGATCCAGATCTACTTCTGTCACTAGGTGAACAATGGATTGATGCAGGTAAAAGCTTTTTTTCTAAATTTTTTGAAGTTTTATGATTTTTTGTAAAAGTGTAAACCGAGACTCAACTTGTGATAAATGTGTAGATGTGGGACTAGAGACCACCAATTATGTCACCAATAGCCTGGGGAGTTACACATCAGGTAGTGGGTGCAGACTATAAGGAAGTTGTTGGCATTATGATGCATGTGTTGTACTTGATGGAAAACTACCTGTAGCAGAACTACTCACTTGTGGTAACTAGATGAATCTATAGAAGAGATATCATATGTGACAAAATGCAGGGAAGTTTAAAGGAATCAGTTCAGAAGTAATGTACAATGGAAACTCTCTCAGAGGATAGCTCATAGTGCAGCAAGTTAACAACAAAGGATTACATATCAAACTACAAAGAATTAAGAAAGAGAGGTATACGTAGGTTCACCTTGTCCAAGCTACATATACACACAGGTTTACTGAACAAAAGGAGCGTATACGTACACACACACTTTCACAGAAGGAAAAGAGCATATATCTTGGAAAAACAATGTTTTTGGTCTAAGGTATTTCTTGGTCCAAGATATTTGACCCAAGGTAATTGGTCTGAGATATTGACCCTAGGTATTTGTTCCAAGGTACTGGTCCTAAGTAGTTTTGGTCCATGGTATTGAGAAAGGCCTAAAGATATATAAGGAGGAGAAGATCATTAGGCCAAGGTGTGCAAGGATTTGAATATCTTACGAAGTGTTGGATCATATATGTAGGTTAATAAGCTTCTGATGGGTTTCTAGATCTGATCTAAGGATGCACCTATATGGTTAATAAAGGTTGATGGACCAATATTATAAAGGCTTAAGAGTATTATCATTATGTGGTTTGATCTTGAAGAGTCTAGATATGAATACTGATGCATGTTTCTATTCTGTAAATTTGATGATCTGGGTATGACTGAAGTGTGGAATAGTTGTGACTGAAGTCTGGAATAGTTTTGATGTTTTAAGTTAGAATTTATAGATCTTTACACAGGTTCACTTTAGTAAAATAGTGTATACACAGTGGTTCAGAATATCAAAGTAGTGTATACATCATAAAATTGAATTTGCAGATTTGTACGTTGGTTCCCTTTTGTAAAAGTTCATATGCACTCTAGTTTGACACATGGAAGTATCATATACCTTATGAAGTATGATGTTTAAATTTTCAGTTGCCTCTGTTTGTTGTTGTAGAGTTCTAGGTTTTTCTTTCTGTTCTAGTGACTATATTATGGTGACAGTGTTATGAATGATTAGATTGATTGATTGTGATTTGCTTCACTGATGACCGATTGTCAAGTGATTGATTGATTCAGTTGTGGTTGATTCATAAAGTGATGAATGGGTTTCAGTGATTGATTGATGCAGATGTATTTGATGGTTGTATTGAAGTTATGATTTTCTGAGTTTCAATGTTGTTGATGGGTCCAGTATGAAAATTGGACGAAACTTGGCCTTTAGATTCTGGTGTTGTGTTCCAAGAGAATCCAGTTTGAAAATTCATGGAACGTGGTCTCTGGAGGAAAAAAGAAGGTCTTAGCCTTCCGTAGGTCGGTGCCTACGTACTAGTAAACATATGGGCTAGTACAAGAGCTAGGGGGTTGTAGTTCCCTTCCAATAGAGGCTCGAGAATGAGAGAAGGTTGTAACCTTTTGTAGGTAGAAGCCTACATACTAGTATGAGTTTGCATCAATACAATGTCATAAACATATTTTCTTATTATTAAAAGAAGACAAAGACGACAGCAGCAGGTGGTTTTCACCCACATTGGGTTTCCACCTTAAATCTTGGTGTTCAAGTGTGGTGCTTATGTGTGATGGTTCATTCTATTATTAACTACACATGGTTACTATTTAATGTTTAATAAAGTAGTGATGCACAGATTAAAGATCAACATATGATGAATTAACTGAATCATAAGTTCACTAGATATACGTTGGTTTCCTTAGGAATAGTTTCATGCACACGCAAATTCCCTTCGCTGAAGTAGCATATATAAAACTGAGTATGGAAATGAAAAACATATTCATTTGATAATACTGATTCAACCCCCCTTTGAGTATTATTTACAACAATTGGTATCAGAGCCAACACCTTTTGCAGAAGCTTGATCGCTTGAAGGATATCCGTAGAAACTATGGGAAAGAAGAAAGCACCTCAAAATAAGAAGGCATCACAAAGGAACTATGACAGTGGGAGAGTTGATTGGGGATTATGTGGAAGCAACTCTTCATATTAAAAATCACCTCATAATGAAGATGAAATAGAAAAAGAAATATCGGGTATGAATTTCTTATCCTTTGGTGATACATTTCTCTATCCATTTGAAGATGACGAAAGTGACAGTGAAACAATTGAATTTTCTCTAATGGGTGAAAGAGAAAGATATCAAATAGATGCAGAATTTAAAAAAATCACAGAAAATATTAGAGATCAAGAAGATCTATTACACAAAACGGAGTATGGCTCCGAAGAAGAAGCTACCAGACTAAAAGCTCAACTGGAGGAAGGAAACAAAGTAAGGAAGCAATACACGGAAAAGGAAGATCAACGTCAAAAGCTACAGGATGAAGTGACATCATTAAGAAATGATGTAAATAAAAGGAGCACAAAAATCAAGAAACTTAAAGATAGATCTAGTTACTATGAAGGTCTTAAAGCTAAGATCCTCTCTCTAAAAAAATATCTTGAAAAATCAAATAAGAAGAATGGAGAGCTACACCAAGCTCTTGAAGAACAAGAAAATGAAGTTATCGAGTTAAGACAACAAGTGGAACAAGGAAGAAAATCTGAAGAAATCATGAAGAAGCAATATCTTGAAAAGGAAGAGTAATATCAGATCGAGGTAAATATACTAAAAGGTAAATTAAAATAAAATGATAAGCTTTTATGATTTCAAGATAGTACTAAGATTTTGGATGATATTCTTAGTAGTTAAAGGTCTCCTACCATCAAATCTAGTCTTGGCTTTCATGAATCTATTGAAGGTGAATCTAGCTCACAGGCTAAGGCAAGGAACTCTAATCCAAAATCTAAATTGCTCAATAAGGAGATTAGAGGTCAACCCCATTAACAACCAAGGAAATAAATTCTTCAAAGACAATCTTTTACTCCTCACTCTGGAAGTTATAGTAGATTATTTCCTCAAATAAATAATGTTGAATGTTTTATATGTCATAGTCTTGGACATGTTGCAGCAAGATGCAGAAGTAGAATGGTTCAAGACCATCACACAAAATGATCATCAGCTTCCAGGTACTTCAAGGGATATTGTTTTCCTTGCAATATGTTTGGTCACAAAGCCATTGATTGCTATAGAAAAATATTGAACATGTAAGATGTTATGCATGTAACAACTTTGGACATATAGCAAAGGAATGCAAGAGAAAATTTTGGACACCATAGAAAAAGGAGAAAACATCATCATTGAAGATATGGAAGAAGAAGGAAGTACAGTCAGAAAAATGTGACATGGCATAGTGTACAAACATAACAAACTCAGGGGGACCTAAAAATGTGAAACTTCAATGTTATAACTCTCATACACAATTTTCATGAAGACAAGTCACATATATATGCGAGTTTGAAGCTACACAGTCACCTATATGTTCGTCTGAGGAAAAATGCAGTGGGACAGACTCAAAAAAACTGATTGGATATGATTCAGACAATTATTAGTTATCTTTTCTGTTGTGGTGATCGATGACTACAATCTGTGGATGTTATCTAGAAGTGCTTTTGATCCTCACAAGTTGTTCATAACTTGATGTATATCTAATTGATGATGATGCCTTGATACTTCTTACTGATATATCCAATGATCAGATTTGATAGTGAACAAGAGGAACAGGCTCAAGGGAAGAACATGCTATGAATCTAATAAAGCATTGTTGGCATTATGTTTACAATTCTTTGGTACCTAATCAATGATGATGATGCTTATGTGGCTAAATGATACATATTGCTCTGTTATGAGTTCCCCATGATAAAATCTCAAATGATACTTGGGGTGACATAGTTGGTATTCAGATCATATTTATAGATGATTGTGAATGATTTTTTGATCATGCATATAGTACATATATTTTGCTTACACGGTGACCTTCATAACAACAAGAGGAAGTACAAAGCATGAGACACAACTTCATTATTTGATTATGAACCACTCATTTCTTTTATGTTGTTGTCAGCATGCTTTCAAACATGCATAAAGTTCATATGGTGCAATTATGATGCAGGATTCCTATAGTTCTTGGCACTCACATGGTTGAGGATTGTTGTTGTTGATGATATCAATAAATCTTGACAAATAACCATGAGCTCATGATACACATTGCTATCTCTTCAATGGATATACAATATGTTGGATACATGGATGATTACTTAAGTTACATATTGATAAATATTGTTGGTTGGCAGGTCGAAGACATGGTTTACTTAGACACATAATGATGATGAGTTCTTACCTTATGATGATAGATTGATACTCACATATATTGATTATCATGGTTGCTGCTTATCAGATGTGGGATGTTCCCTAGTGATGAAACATGGTTGATATATTAAGGGTTGTTGAGAAAGATCATGCAGTTCTTGATGATGAATAAGGTGAGTAAGGTGTTTTCACATATGATATGATGTGAATGATTTTGTGTCACTTCTTGGAGATATGACATATGCTTAGTGGATTCATGGAAGGTTATGATAAGGCTCTTTCTACTAAGGAAACGGAGCAAGTTGATCTTGATAATATCAAGAGGATGAGTTGATATCTATATATGGAATACTTAGTCACAGGTTGATGATATTTACTTTGTCATATCTTTGGAACTGATGATGGACATATACAAGTTGCAGGTCTAGATGTTGTTGACAGATGCTTATGGTGCAGATCATACATGGTGTATGATAGTTACTGATGGCTATCATGGTTTTGTTTATACATTTGGTCTCTGTTATAAATGTCATGTATATAATTCAATGTAAAGGTCATATAAAGACCCATTATGTAATAATTTGTATTTTGATAAGTCCTTTTTGGTCATATGGTGTAATTTGTATTCCAACTTTCCATGGGATGGATGATGTAATTATATTTCTGTCATGTATAAACAATTGGAATATCCCCACTTGGTTGGGAGGATGAGTCAAATTCGGTATATCCCCACTTGGTTGGGAGATTGATATATGTATGAGTCATGACTCATTGGTGATAGGAAGGTCAAAGTAACTTAATTGAGTTATAGAGTCATGTTATTATTTTGGAAAATATTTGCAGACTCTGCATGCGCTTAGAGGGAGCATGGATGATATAGTGCATCTCAACATGTACAAAGGGGGAGTTTAATTAGAGAATTCAGCATGTGCTTAGAGTGAGCATGATCAATGTTTATATTGAACTGTTCAGATATGAAATTCTTCTTTTTGGTTAGCCCTTTTCCCTTGATATCAAAGGGGGAGAATATCTTGGTCCGCCCTTTGCCCTTCATGTCAAAGGGGGAGAGTATTGTGGTACATTGCATGCATGTGTTGTACTTGATGGAAACCCACTTGTAGTAGAACAACTCACTTGTATATGGTAAGTAGATGAATCTATAGAAGAGTTATCAGATGTGACAGAAAGCATGGAAGTTGTGTTTACAAATGTGACAAAATGTAGGGTAGTTCAAAGGAATCAGTTCAGAAGTAATGTACAATGGAAACTCTCTCAAATGACAGTTTATAATGTAGGAAGTTAACAGCAAAGGATTATAGATCAGATTATGAATAATGGAGAAAGAGAGGTATACGGAGGTTCACCTTGTCCAAGCTACATATACACGCAAGTTTACTGAACAAAAGGAGTGTATACGTACACACACACTTTCACAGAAAGGAAAAATGTGTATATCTTGGAAAAATAAAGTTTTTGGTCCATGGTATTTCTTGGTCCAAGGTATTTGACCCAAGGTAATTAGTCCGAGGTATTGAACCTAAGTATTTTGTCCAAGGTATTGGTCCTAGGTAGTTTTGGTCCATGGTATTGAGAAATGCCTAAAACTATATAAGGAGGAGAAGACCATTAGGCCAAGGTGTGCAAGGATTTGAATATCTTATGAAGTGTTGGATCATATATGCAGGTTAATAAGCTTCTGATTGGTTGTTAGATCTGATCTAAGGATGCACCTATATGGCTGATAAAGGTTGATGGACTGGGATCATAAAGGCTTAAGAGTATTATCATTATGAGGTTTGATGTTGAACAGTCTAGATCTGAATATTGATGCATGCTTTTATTCTATAAATTTGATGATCTAGGTATGACTAAAGTCTAGAATAGTTGTAATGTTTTAAGTTGGCATTTACAGATATTTATGCAGGTTTTCTTTAGTAAAAGAGCGTATAGACATTAGTTTAGCATATGAAAGTAGTGTATACATCATAAATTTGAATTTGTAGATCTGTACGTTGGTTCCCTTTGGTAAAAGTGTGTATGCACGCTGGTTTGACACATGGAAGTAGCATATATCTTATGAGGTATGACGTTTAAAGTTTCAGTTGTCTCTGTTGATGTTGTAGAGTTCTAGGTTCTGCTTTGTGTTTTAGTGACTATATTATGGTGACAGTGTTTTGAATGATCAGATTGACTGACTGTGACTTGCTTCAGTAATGATGAAATGTTAAGTGATTGATTAATTCAATTGTGGTTGATTCAAAAAGTGATGATTGGGTTTCAGTAATTGGTTGATGCAGATGTATTTGATCGTTGTATTGTAGTTATGATTTTCTGAGTTTCAATGTTGTTGATGGGTCCAGTATGAAAATTGGATGAAACATGGCCTTCAGATTGTGATGTTGTGTTCTAGGAGAATCCAGTCTAAAAATTCATGAAACATGATCCTTGGAGGAAGAAAGAAGGATGTAGCCTTCTGTCGGTCGGTGCCTACATACTAGTAAACATGTCAACTAGTACAAGAGCTAAGGGGTTGTAGCTCCCTTCTAGTAGAAGCTCAAGAACAAGAGAATTTTGTAACCTTCTCCAAGTAGAAGTATGCATACTGGTATGAGCCTACACCAGTACAATGTTGTAAACTTATTTTCTTATTATTAAAAGAAGACAGAGATGAAAACAACAGGTTGTTTTAACCCACATTAGGTTTCCACCTTAAATATTGGTGTTCATGTGTGTGCTTATGTGTGTGGTTCATTCTTTTATTAACTGGATGTGGTTATTTAATGTTTAATAAAGTACCGATGCACAGATTAAAGATCAACATATGATGAATTAACTGAATCATAAGTTCACTAGATATACATTGGTTGCCTTAAGAACAGTTGTGCCCACATGCGAATTCCCTTCATTGAAGTAGCGTACATAAATTTCATTGTGGAAATGAAAAACATATTGATTTCCTAATACTGGTTCACCCCCCCCCCCCCCCCCCCCTTCATTATTATTTCCAATAGAAGCGACAGATCCCTTAGCTACGATGGAGCATAATCCAGAGGTAATAACTCGCAGATTCCTAGAGCATGCCACTATTGATGATGTTCCATTGTGTTGGTAGAGACACATAGTGGTAGTCTCTGTGAGACTGTGCAGTTGTTAGGGTGAGTGATCAGGGCGGTCTCGTGCTATCATGAGCACTGTGCAGGCTGATAGTTTATCTAGGTCTTTTACACATTTTGTAGGCTTTGAAATCCAAGTGTCTCAGAACATTCTATTTTTTTATTTTTTGATGTAAACACTCTAAAAGACGTGATATATACATATGTATATGTATATGTATATGTATATGTATATAGATATAGATATATATGTATATATATGTATGTATGTAACATTATATATACATATATATATAATATCTATAATCTATATCTAATATAATAATATATATACTATATATATACATATACATATACATATACAATACATATACATATAATACATCATACATATACATAATACATATATTATATATATATATATATTATATATATATATGCATGTTTTATTTCTACTTATGTGTCCATAACATGATCAGTTTTACAAATGACACAAATGCATATCAAGAATAGAATTCGCTAACGCATCTATTAATGTATTTAAATTATGTGGAAAATGTTGATATGTAATGTAATCAAAATTTCTTTCCAGCAATCTAAGACGTAGATACATACGCAATATTTGTTGATTTCTCGCTATGTAATGAGTGTTTAATTGTAACACAACGAGCTGCGAATCTAACTTGACAACTAAATCCCTATTGCCAAGAGCAACTACTTCTCAGAAGAGTTCAATAACTACAATATATTCAACAATACTATTTATTTCTCAACTAAGGTATATACCTTGTAAGTTAATCAACTCGTGATTAGGGTCATAGAGTGCCCATGTTGCAGAAGAGAGGTTTCGTGTGCTATGACAAGCACCATTAGCAAAACCAACGCAATGGCTTGAAGACATCTGCAAACTGAGTAGAACATAGGCTAAGCAAAAAAACACATGTCTGCAAAGAATACAAACACACCAAAAATGAAAACACACACTAATGTACAAAATTCATTACACAAATTTCACGCATAATAATTCTTGAGATACAACCCATTACGAGGCTGTGACAATGCATTTCCCTCATAATTACATAGCTCATAGGCACCATTTTGTAAAACATGTTTGCCGATATAGGGTCCATGCCACATGGGTTCGAACTTTCCTACTCCCAATTTATGATCGACTTGATCATAAAGAAGGACCAAGTCACCTTCAACAAAACTCTGAGGAGAAACATTTTGGTTAAAATGAGCTTTAGCTTGTTTCTTCTGAGCTTTGATGACCATCGCAGCAATACGATGAGCCTCGTCAAGCCTTTTAAGATATGGTAGCTGCTCCTCTTTAGGAGAGGTATTTGGAAGAATTTCGATAGATATCTTAAGTGAAGGGATTCACATTCGATTACAAGAGCTGCTTCTAAACCATACACCCGATAGAAAGGAGTGAATCCAATGGTCATCTTAGCAAACGTTTTGTAAACCTAGAGGGCTAAGAATATCATTAAATTTCAATCCTTTTTGTGCTTCCCAATGGTACACTGAAGCATAGTAATCAAAACTTTATTAACTACCTCAACTTGGCCATTGGCCTGTGGATAATAAAGAGTTGAGCTATCATGTTGAAGGCCCAACTAAGTGTTCATCTATGCCATCATGTGCTGACAAAAATGTGATAAATGGTTAGTCACAATAGCTTGAGGAACCCCAAAACATGTTATGACATGGTTAAAAAGGAACTGAGGAGTGGTAATATCGTTAACATTGTATGTAGGTGTCACCTCGACCCATTTAGTAAAATAGTCGACTGTGACGATAATATAACCATGCCCCCTAGAAGATCGAGGGTTATAGGACATGAAATCAGTGGCTCATTTGGAAAATGGGCCAACGGTAATTACTGGGTGTAGGCGTGTGGGTCAGCCACACTACTTATGGTTGAAAATCTAGCATTCATGGCATTTTTAGATAGCTATAATGCAATATTTGATGATAGAAGCCAAGAAATAATCAGTGCATAGGATTTTCTAACCAAAGGCATATTTAGATATATGACCACCATAGGAACCAAAGTGAAAATCATTTAAGACCCGCTCAGCCTCTTCTATGGTGAGACACCTGCAAAGGACATACTCCACACTGACTCGATACAATGTATCATTGAGGATTCGATAGGGTTGGGACTGATGCAGAATGCGGCGTCGGTCAAATTGGGACAAATTAGATTGGAAGGTTTGGTTTTAAAGATAAACGATAATGTCTCCATACCATGGCTAAAGAGTGTTCATGAGAAATAAATTTTC
>APFE031092651.1:41640-109397 GCA_000404065.3 Pinus taeda
CCCCCCCCCCCCCTTCATTATTATTTCCAATAGAAGCGACAGATCCCTTAGCTACGATGGAGCATAATCCAGAGGTAATAACTCGCAGATTCCTAGAGCATGCCACTATTGATGATGTTCCATTGTGTTGGTAGAGACACATAGTGGTAGTCTCTGTGAGACTGTGCAGTTGTTAGGGTGAGTGATCAGGGCGGTCTCGTGCTATCATGAGCACTGTGCAGGCTGATAGTTTATCTAGGTCTTTTACACATTTTGTAGGCTTTGAAATCCAAGTGTCTCAGAACATTCTATTTTTTTATTTTTTGATGTAAACACTCTAAAAGACGTGATATATACATATGTATATGTATATGTATATGTATATGTATATAGATATAGATATATATGTATATATGTAATTATACATTATATATACATATATATATTTTTAATATTACATCATAATCTATAGTATATGATAATCTACATAACATTAATACTATAAGTATTACTTTATACAATATACATATACATTTACATATCATCTACTATATTATATATATATTAGTATATATATATGCATGTTTTATTTCTACTTATGTGTCCATAACATGATCAGTTTTACAAATGACACAAATGCATATCAAGAATAGAATTCGCTAACGCATCTATTAATGTATTTAAATTATGTGGAAAATGTTGATATGTAATGTAATCAAAATTTCTTTCCAGCAATCTAAGACGTAGATACATACGCAATATTTGTTGATTTCTCGCTATGTAATGAGTGTTTAATTGTAACACAACGAGCTGCGAATCTAACTTGACAACTAAATCCCTATTGCCAAGAGCAACTACTTCTCAGAAGAGTTCAATAACTACAATATATTCAACAATACTATTTATTTCTCAACTAAGGTATATACCTTGTAAGTTAATCAACTCGTGATTAGGGTCATAGAGTGCCCATGTTGCAGAAGAGAGGTTTCGTGTGCTATGACAAGCACCATTAGCAAAACCAACGCAATGGCTTGAAGACATCTGCAAACTGAGTAGAACATAGGCTAAGCAAAAAAACACATGTCTGCAAAGAATACAAACACACCAAAAATGAAAACACACACTAATGTACAAAATTCATTACACAAATTTCACGCATAATAATTCTTGAGATACAACCCATTACGAGGCTGTGACAATGCATTTCCCTCATAATTACATAGCTCATAGGCACCATTTTGTAAAACATGTTTGCCGATATAGGGTCCATGCCACATGGGTTCGAACTTTCCTACTCCCAATTTATGATCGACTTGATCATAAAGAAGGACCAAGTCACCTTCAACAAAACTCTGAGGAGAAACATTTTGGTTAAAATGAGCTTTAGCTTGTTTCTTCTGAGCTTTGATGACCATCGCAGCAATACGATGAGCCTCGTCAAGCCTTTTAAGATATGGTAGCTGCTCCTCTTTAGGAGAGGTATTTGGAAGAATTTCGATAGATATCTTAAGTGAAGGGATTCACATTCGATTACAAGAGCTGCTTCTAAACCATACACCCGATAGAAAGGAGTGAATCCAATGGTCATCTTAGCAAACGTTTTGTAAACCTAGAGGGCTAAGAATATCATTAAATTTCAATCCTTTTTGTGCTTCCCAATGGTACACTGAAGCATAGTAATCAAAACTTTATTAACTACCTCAACTTGGCCATTGGCCTGTGGATAATAAAGAGTTGAGCTATCATGTTGAAGGCCCAACTAAGTGTTCATCTATGCCATCATGTGCTGACAAAAATGTGATAAATGGTTAGTCACAATAGCTTGAGGAACCCCAAAACATGTTATGACATGGTTAAAAAGGAACTGAGGAGTGGTAATATCGTTAACATTGTATGTAGGTGTCACCTCGACCCATTTAGTAAAATAGTCGACTGTGACGATAATATAACCATGCCCCCTAGAAGATCGAGGGTTATAGGACATGAAATCAGTGGCTCATTTGGAAAATGGGCCAACGGTAATTACTGGGTGTAGGCGTGTGGGTCAGCCACACTACTTATGGTTGAAAATCTAGCATTCATGGCATTTTTAGATAGCTATAATGCAATATTTGATGATAGAAGCCAAGAAATAATCAGTGCATAGGATTTTCTAACCAAAGGCATATTTAGATATATGACCACCATAGGAACCAAAGTGAAAATCATTTAAGACCCGCTCAGCCTCTTCTATGGTGAGACACCTGCAAAGGACATACTCCACACTGACTCGATACAATGTATCATTGAGGATTCGATAGGGTTGGGACTGATGCAGAATGCGGCGTCGGTCAAATTGGGACAAATTAGATTGGAAGGTTTGGTTTTAAAGATAAACGATAATGTCTCCATACCATGGCTAAA
The DNA here is from genome assembly GCA_000404065.3 of Pinus taeda. Taxonomy (NCBI): domain Eukaryota; kingdom Viridiplantae; phylum Streptophyta; class Pinopsida; order Pinales; family Pinaceae; genus Pinus; species Pinus taeda. Next base: position 44,023 of record APFE031092651.1, read on the forward strand.
GAGTGTTCATGAGAAATAAATTTTCGTTGGCTATCTTCTCAAGAAAATTAGTTGAAGAGATTGCAGATGGAAGAGCACATATCAACTCAGAAAAGATGAGAAATTTCTTCGATTTGGCAGCAGTAAATTCCAAATCAAACTCCTATAGGATAACGATCCATTTGGATTATCCCCCCCCAGTAACTAACAAGTTCGTATATAGGTCATGGGGTTATAATCTGAAATGACTATGGTTTTTCGTAAAAGGATATAGTTTCGAAATCTTTGGATGGCATGAAATGCCACCAAGGCAAGATTCTCGACATGAGCATATTGAGACTTAGTATCAAGAAGATTTCAGCTCAAATAGTAAACCACATGCTTGTTTCCATCACCATCATCCTGAACTAACGCCATAGGAATTTCCTCGTATGGCCAGGCGAAACTATCTTAGAATTCTTTAAAAAATTGAGTATATATCTTGATCTCATTTGGGGAACAGGAAAACCCAATATAAATGTTCTCAACAACTCTCAAATTAATATAAATTTTGAGATGCATAGTAGTAGTAACGTTCCCCATATTACCCTTTTAAAAGACTTCATGCGCTAAGACAAACATCTGAAGTGGAGGTGTAGGATAATGAGAAACAAATGATTCAAGACGGGAAGGCATCTCATCGAGGTTAGGAAGGAAATAAGACGGTGATGTAGACTATTCCATGGAGTTTCATCTAGAGACATGACCTCAAGGGTACTCTCATAGGTGGGGAATGTCTCATTCAAAGGATCCAAAGAGTCCCAAGAACCGAGCCAGGGAGATGGCACGTAAGTGTCCAGATTCATACTAAAAATAAAATTACTATCTGAAGCAGTCATCAAAGCCAAGACAATTTCTTAATAATTTGGCTCCAATGGACTTAAAGGCATAGCATCGCCAAAAATCAGTTTGATCTGCGGTAGGGATAATCCAAGGATCTGTAGAGACAGAGATCATATTGACTGAATGAACATTGGGAGGGGGGAGAGAAAAATTACCCATTAAAGAAGAGTCCTTGAAGAGACCTGCCCCCATGCTCTCATAAGTAATCTCAGTATTTCCCACATAAGGAACATTACCATTGGACAAACTAGAAGATAAAAAGGAATGTTGATCAATCGTGACAATTTTTCCTTCATGACGAAAATGAAGTACGCGGAACAAAGAAGACACCACAAAAAATATGGCACAGGTACAACTTTGCCTTATAAGAAGGTTGTAGTTGAGATTTGAATCTACAACTTCTACTTCTAATTCAACAGTATTTCCTTCTAACGGAATCAGCAAGTTCATGAGAATGTTGTATGGACATGAACCTCTACCATGAAAGGCTTCCAAGGTGTTTGGATATTGGTTAAGATAAGGAGAGGCAGTGGCTTTACAACACAAAACTGACATGATTCATGTAGAGGCACCTTCATCAATGACCATTCGATGAATCGTCTTTCGTTTGATAAGAACCTGTATTAGAAATGAAATATGATGAGGAAGACGATGCATGTGGTTCCCTAGATTGAAATTAATCAGACTCGAATCAGAAGGATCAATAACAACTATGGCAAACAACAGTGATTTATGCTACATTCAGAAAGACTGGATAACCTCCAAACCAAACATGGTCAAAGGGGCCTGAGCTAAATCCTTAACAATATTGTAATGTTGCAGAGCTTTAGCATTCAGATTAAAAGATGAAATTTGAAGAACATCTTTAGGATGTGGTGGATGATGGACTCCCTGTTAGGGGGTTGGATATGCAATGGACTAGAACTGGATGGAGTAGAAGTAGAAGAAGCATTGGTAACTTCTTTCTCCATCATCTAATTAGATGTGGTTTGATAGTCCCCAGTTTGAGCAGCGATCAAGATAGGTGATGAACCTTGAATCATGAACACTCGAGTAGCTGAGGAAGCAGACAAATACATTTGGTCTACCAACTACGTCTGCTATGATTGAAAGGGTTATTTTAAGATAGTTGGAGTCCCTTTCAGCAAGCGACTAACTTCAAATTGTTAGGTCTAATCCTTAGTGTAATGATCCTCCTCACAGATGAGGCAAGGATACTTCGGATTTCTTCGAGAAGCATCATCAGTAGATGATTTAGGAGGGTCGTATTTTGGGGCATCAGCTTTGGCCTTACCTTTACACTTCTTTTTACCTTTAGAAGCCTTATCTTTTGTAGTATAATGGATAACATGTACCTCAGAGGTTTTACCAGCACTGGATGAACTTTTGGAGGGATTATTGGAGCTAGCATTCGAGATAGATTTCTTCCTCAGAGAAGATTTCACAGAAGTCAGAGACATGAGACCAACCACACCGTCAATAGGTGCTATATATGGAGGCTTTGATGCTATCATATCTGATGATGGTCTTAGAGCATCAAGTAACATCTCATACAATGTGCTAGATTGCGAATAGACCAAGTATAAATACTAGGCATAAGTGATAGATTTCTCTTCGATAACAAATCCACCCATAGCTATGTCCTTAGAAATTTTTCTAATGAATTATTTTGTGAACCATTCTATCAAAAAACCATCAACAATTTCAAACTTGATTAGGCGATGCCTACGTCTCCATTCATGGATACGATTGGAAATGTGGGTCTTGATGTCTTACTTAAGTGAGATAAGTAAATGAGTGCCAGTTTCATATCAAACTAGAAATTGCAAATGAGTGAGGAAAGCCATAGCGAGAGATTTGAAGTTATCATAGGTACCTCGAGGCAATTCAATGTACCATATAGTAGCAGAACATGTGAGAGTTCTTTGAAAGAGTCAAATTTAATAGAATCATCGACATATGAATTGGAGGAGCACTAGAGGTGATATGTCATCATGTGGGCTTGCGGATCCTCCTTAGCTTTTCCCTCGAATTTGGGGCAATCGCTCAGAATTTTCATTGGAACTAAAGGCTAGTAGGGCGAATGAACAATGGGATAATTCATGTTCCTCAAGACATCGGGTAGCTCCAACGTATCAAAGAAAGGTAATTACATGTTAAATGACATATAGGGTTTTTGAAGAGACTCAAACTGCAGATTCTAGCCTTACTGGTAAGGATGTTTTCTCCACGGTGGAGGATTTTGTCCATAAGGGACCTGATTTTGTCCCCACTAAGGGTTACCTTGACCATAAGGTGGATTGGGTCTAGGGTAGATTTGATATTGTCCTACCAAAGGCCGTTGGTAAGCATGGTAAGTAGAAAATGGATTATAAAGTTGTGGAACTTGTTGATCCTCGACGTAAGGAGATTGACCTTGATGCTATAGGGGTTGACCTTGGCCTTGCGAAGGCTAACCTTGTTGATACGCATATAAATCTTGTTGCTTCCAAGGCTAACCTTGTTGCCGTAAAGACTAACTTTGTTTCTGTAAATGTTGACCCTGTTGCTGCAATGGTTGGCCTTGCAAGGACAAAGTTTAGGAGGACTACTGAACAAACTGAGTTTGTAGTTTTAAAGGCTACTATGATTGTAGCAAAGTTTTCCCTTGCTGTAACAATTGCCCTTGCTACTACAATTCTTGCCCTTGCTACTGCAAATATTTCCCTTGCTACTGTAAAGGTTGGCCTTTATGCTACAAAGGTTGTTCTTGTTGCTACAAGTGTAGCTGGACAGTTACTGGGGTGATACACTGAGGGTATTGATAGTCCCCAGATTGAATCTATCCATATCCACTAGGAATAACAGATTGACCAGGTTGGACATAAGCTTTCTAGAACGGAACTTAAGCCATATATGGATGTTGATATTGGACGTTACCTGACCTGGATGGACTAGCAGGGTTAGGAAAAACACTATAATAAGGTTGATTAGCTCTAACCATGTGAGTTTGTAATCCACTCATGTTGGTTTCACTTAACACAAGAGGAATATTCGGGCCTTGCTGCCCATGTAGTGACACATTTTGTCCACTTGATGGACGAGTACAAGAACATACCGAGACATGACCTAAGATGGGTAGTTGAATTGGAAGAGTCGATTGAAATGATGACATAGACTATGACAGAATGGTAGGTTAAACAGGAACTGAGGTGACTGTAGTTTGTACAATAGTTCGAAAGTTCATGTTCGGAATGAAGGGACCTAATGTAGGCATAAAATTGGAAGAAAAAATGGGGTTTTGATACAATAACGCAGCACTAGGAGTACCTAAAACTAACTGATCTAGAGTGGTATAGCCATGTGGAAACATGGGTCCACTAGTTTCAAGATAGGTGAGAGATGAGACTCTCCCTGTACAAGGAAAACCTTCTGGAGGAAATTCATATCCTTGCTCATCATCAACGTGAGTATGGGTAGCTGAAACTTCCAAATGACCCGGAGAGGAGACTGGGTTTTCACCCTCTGAATCCATAGATGGAAACAATTAGTGATGAGGAACCTGGGATGTATGACGAGATAACTCCAAAGGAATTCCTGGCTAATCATATGGACTATAAGGATGCTAAGGAGATATCACAACATGATCGAACAATGGATTCGAAAAATAAACAACAACCCTTTGCAGACTCCCAAGAGTCCAGAGACTCTCAAGGGTCTGAGTAGGATTATCAAGGGAATTCAGGTTAAATTCTTGAGGTGACCAGGAATCTGATGGAGGTAGAGGATAAGAAAAGGTTGGATGCTTAACATAATTCCAAGTTCAAAGCATTGATCCTGAAGCAACTGAGGATGTTATGGATGAACTTCTTTGGAGGACCCTTCAGTATCATATAGCGAAGGAAACTATGAGATGAATTCAATGGTTCAACCATGATGACTTCTTCTCAATAGAAAAAAAGGGAAGGAGATTCACTTAGGGATTTTAACAATCTTGAAACTAACAGGGAATTACTCAATATTGGGCCAAGAAGCAACTACTTGTGTTTGACATGTTGACCATGGGAAGTTATCTTTAGAAATAAAAACATTTCATTTTCATCTTTTAAGAGTCGAGAAAAGGGAGAAAAGGTGACTTTAGTCGCTTTCGATGATTTAGCGATCTTGAAAGGACAAGTTGCTCGATAATATTTTCAAATTTAAAGAGTCGGAAAATATTGAAATGAATTCTCAAGTGAATCTAGGTAAAAGGAGTACCAAGTAACCATGAACTGCAATATACACCTTAGCAAATAAATTTACCAAGCACTTGGTGTACGTGCATGCAATCTCCCTGAATGTTGTGTTCGATGGATCATGTTTAGAGGGTGACAGACTTGACTTCGCATGGATAAATGTTTGCAATATATGGGGGTCTCCCTTTATGTACACGATGGTACAAGGAGCACAAGTTTGTGCTAGCAATGTCTAATGCCGATGTGAATGACAACTACTAGATTTTGAAGACGTCAGAACATGTCTCTAACCAAGACCGCTAAATATGAATGTTAATGTTTCAAATTCTCCTTAGATTAATTGATAGATTTTAATGTTAATATTGGAATTATGTTCCAATTTCAAGGCCTTAACGATGTTAACTGTTCCTAAAATGCAAACTAGGTGATGAAATGAAATCTTTCAATCCGGTGAAAGCTATTTATGTAGTGAAGGAGATCACTCAAATCATGCATCAAACCAAATGAAAAAGTGCATCCATAACAATCTTGAAATGCTATATGAAAAATATGAAATCTAACCTTTCATATGATAAACAAATGCAATGCCAAAAAAACCATAAAGGAAAATTTCCTTAAGATACACTGATGATTTTTTTCTCTTTCTCAAAATGCAACTATCATAATCTAGTGCAAAAGTAAAAGAGAATGCAAGCAAGCCAACAAATATCGAAACCTCTTTCACATCAATGATTTGAATGCAACTCAAAATGCTTCGAAAACTATGAAAATAATAACACTTTCACTTTCGCTTTTCGAAACAAAAAATGCAAATAAAACACATCCTTTTGATTCCAATGAGACAATTGATTTGTAATCTATCATTTGTCAAAGGGAAATCAAGAAACGTCCACAATATCTACTAATGCAACAACTTAAGAGAGAAGAACCAAAAGTCATATGAAAAGGATGTCTAAAAACACTGATGAAAATAGGTAATTAGTATCTTGTAACTGATGAAAATACCAACGAGTGGATGAAGGTTGACCGAGAAGACATAGAAACCCTAAAAGGATAATCAAACTCCAATCACTCTCAAACCAAGTTAAAAGGTGATTGCAATGAGACAACAAGAAAGTCAATCAATATCACATTGGTAAATCATTGGGAGAAGGAAAATAGAGCTAAAAATAGGAAAATAAACCTTAATTTTCTTCATTTTCTATAATCATCGCACCTGTCAGGAGTAAAGTAGCAATCATTGCTACTCTAATAAGAAAATCGTGATGTTATTGCGACTATGAGGGTTGAACACGTGATTGTCGAGAAAAACAAATAAGAAATTCAAAATCTTTAAGAAAATCTCAAATCAACAACCTGTAGACATCTATTAGACAATGACACTAATCACAGATAAATAATGAAGTCTAAAAATGAATGGTTGATCAAACTCGTCAAAAGACAAGGTGAAGAAAGGGAAGGAAAGGGTCATATGCTCCCCACTGGAGTTGCTATTTTGTTGACAATGTTAATCATCTATGTGGACAAAGACAATCCCTCTAGCCAAATGAGTGGGTCTAGCAACTGAAGTGACAATCAACTAGACATCTTCCTAGATTATAATTGAAAATTAGAACGAGAGATCTAACCTACCTCGTTTTGATGCTATTCTGATTTCCTTTGTTGAAAGCCTTTAACTTCTTGTGTCACAAACTTTTTCCTGCTTCTCTTAGTGCTTATGTACCTGCACAAGTGGTTAAAAGAGAACAAAGCATGCCAAAATGAATAAAAAATCCAATAATAACCTACTTAGATGATCAAGGAATCCAAGCTAACACATACATGAACATATATATTTTGGGAAGATGAACCAGTAGTTGTATATTATTTAATGAATAAACGGAAGCTTCAACCATAGAATTGATGTTGAAATCATCTCCTTGAGCGGTAATCCAACTCAAACCCAAGAAACACTCCTTCTCCAAGTCTAATGAATAACCTCTAAGCACAAGCTCAGCATAGGAGTGTAAATGGACATAAGACAATCATTTGGGAATGGGAGAAGTGGAATTTATAGGCATGGAGAAGGAGTTAGGACTTCTCCAAAGATAGGATTAGGCCCAAATCTCAAGGAGGTAGCTCATAGGGATGAGACCAAGAGGTAAAATTAGGAGGATTCAACCTCATCTACGTGAAACCACCTCTAGTTCGCTGCTATGGAAGCTTCTAGATCGCAAAGCTTCTCATCCTCTTTGGGAAAATTTTATTTTTGAGAGCATTGTTGGTATGTAAGGGAAAAGAGAAATTCTATTGCTGGCCAAACATGGTGCAATAGGCGACCATCGTGGTTTTGAGCTTCATAAGAGTGATGACCCTCATTTAGAGTTTTAAGAGCCATTTCTTTAGGGAAAGATCTAAATTTTTTACAAGCAGAGTTAAAGGAGGGATCTAAACTATATACATGGATGATTATAGTGTATAATGGTCATGTTTTTGGCACTTCACGGTATGTCACAAGGAATTGCAAGAGGTGTGACAAAATATTGTGTAACAATGTTGTTGTGTGAAAAACGGGTTATGCCATTACCTTGATGTTTGGGACTATGTGAAGTAGAAAGCCCTTCAAAAGGAATGGAGAATCGGGCTCTTAATATAGTCCGCTATTGGGATCCTCTTAAAGTGATGATGAATGATTGATCCTGAATACACTGTGAATTGTGCTATAGTTGGTAAGTCAAGGTATCCCACACATACCTCATCCATCCATTCCGCCTCCACCTCCACCTCCACCGCATAAACCTACACCTTCACCCTTACCTTGACATCCATCTCCACCATTCGACATGGTGAATGCAATGAAGATGTCGATCTTCAAATGGGTAGGAAGCAAAGACCGTGAACTATTCTAGTTCGCTACAAATGTTGTGTGCACCACATAGCGGATCACTAATGATAATTTAAAGAAAGCACAGTTGGTCACAACGTCACAAGATAGAGCACTGACCTAGTATTTCAAGTACTATTAAGGTCACCCTATTTCGACTTTTATAGATACTCAGCAAGCGTTGAACCATGAGTTTAAGAAGCCTAAAAATTAAGCGTAGTCTATTACAGAGTTTAACAAGATAAAGTGGTGAACGAATCCTTGTGGGATTTCGATCACAGGAAGAAATGCCTGATCCAACAGGCTAATATGGATATTATAGATGAACAACATAAGGATTGGTACATTGCTTCATTGTTGCCTCACTTAAGATTACCATTGTTGCAGTAGGAGATAGAAACACGAGCAGAAGCTATGGATATCTTGCTGAAGTTAGAAGCTTTGCCAACACAAGATAAAAATATTGGAGTACAACATATTCACTTGCAGCTGGCAAGTCTACATCTTGAGTTGTAGAGCCTGAAGAAGTGAAAGGAAGCCCATCTTGAGGTGCGTGCTAAAGTTTGGTGCTTAAAATGCAAGGGCCCTCGGCATGGTAAGGACCATTACCCAGTTTATCATAATTATCTTATTTGGGGAGGGCCTATTCCCTTGAAGTCTGAAAGTACCACTGTGCTGAGTGTAAAAGTTGAACCATGGTGTCTTATTTGTTAGGCTATAGGAAATCATGCAACAAACTATTGTCACCTGCTACAAAATTTTTTCCAAACCCCCCAACAGTTGTTTTGTAATTTTTGCAAGTCTATAGGTCATGATGAGTGTTATTGTCAAAGCTAAGAATTAATGATGGATAAGACCCCAATTATTGAATGCAGGTAGAAACTTGACCTAAGGATTAGGGTGTGGGTGCAGTGCATGGAGGATTCCAAGGTCATGGATGAGGATGAGGAGGAGGGGATGGCATGGCTCGTGCACAAGTGATCTGTTATAACTGTGTCGAAGCTAGACATTTCATGTGTGACTATCAGATCCCGATGCATCAATATTAGTAAATATTGTATGCAATTCGATCATGTGATAGAATATTGCTTGATCGTTATAGAAAAAATGCATGAAAAGAAGGCACCAACCTAGAAACCTATACATAATATCTAGATGATGAGGGTAGAGCCTCATGAAGAAGATCATAATGTTAATATCGTAACACGTAGTGGCATCGCCACAGGTGATTATAAGGGAAAGCAGCCAGAGACCGAGGGATGTGTGTGCAAGGCCACTAGAAAGGAAGTTAGATTTGACCTCAACTACACGAAAGAAACTTTTATGGAATCTAAAAAGAATTTCATCGAAGCTTCTACGTCTAGGAGTCAAGAGAAATTAGCTAGGAACAGTGAAGTACAAGATGTGGATCTATCACCACTAGCCACTTTCTTGAAGACTTGTATCAAGTTTCTACATGAAAAGAAGGTAGTAGAAGGGCTCCAAGAATTGATAGAAAATTATGCAGGAAAGATTAAAGTTCCTTTAGAACAGCACGCTGTGATGAAACTTTGTAAGCATAAGAAGAGGACAGGTCACAAGATGAGGTTGATGGCATAGGTAGGCGAATATAAAATGGACCAAGTCATCCTGGATTTGGGTTTTGATGTGAACAGGCTACCTAAGAAGACATGGGAAAGGATGGGGAGACCTACAGTGCAATGGTCTCCTATACAAATACTTATGGCTAATCAGCAAAATATTATTCGAACGGGATGCTTATATGGTGTGACAGTAGACATTGAGGGCGCGAGCACGCTGGCTGATTTTGAGGTAATAGAAATAGTAGATAAAAATAATCTGTATCCTACACTATTGTTAATTTATTGGGCCTTTTATATGGATTCACTAATTAATCTGAAGTAGCGGAAGATGACATTTGAGAGGAAGGCACTAAGGGATACTATGCCACTAGATCCTACTAAAGGGGTGCTCTATACTGAGCCTGTTCATGACTTTCTAGAAGATGATGATGATCTAGAATAGATATACAAGATCATGACACAATAAAAAGATTGGATCAAACCCACTGCAGATGGATGAATTACATGGGATAGAGACAACTCTTGTACCCCAGACTTAGATGAAAATCTCGAACACTGACAAAACTGATTACATGAGGTCTCTATGCTGCGCTAAAATAGGATGACAAAATCGCTACAGTGTGTATCCACAGAGGTAAGAAATATTTCATACTATGATGGTTTAAATTATGTTAATGTATTTTAGATGAATTTTGAAGGGAGGTTCCTGAGGAACATTGATTCTAGGCTCTTGAATTGGCACTTTGTGCTATGCCCGCCCAATGGTCGGGTACGCATAAGGAAAGATTCATTGATTGGAAGGAGTGTAAGCAAATGATGATGTTTTAGTTTGGTTATGCTAACACCCAGATGAGTAAGAAGTATAGCAGGAAGGATGACCTGTGTGAACATCTGCAGTGATGGACTAAAGCTTGGGGTGAAGAACCTCAACGAGAGTGGTTACATGTTTTCTGCAATACCATAGACACTATCCCAATGAATTGGTACCTTGAAGCAAAGTTGCACCACAGAATGGTTGAATGGGATATTCTGAGGGAGAGCTTCTTACTAACCTTTAGGTTTGAGGATGGGTTTGAATGCATTGATGAAGTGCTACAAGAGATTAAGGTTACTATCTTTAGAATGCCTGAAGAAATGGTAGAATGGATTCAACCAGACTGGAGTACACAGTTGTGCCACATGATATAATATTACAACGTGACCACTGAAGAAGAAGAAGATGATCCATGGAAAATCAACATTCTAGAAACTGAGGGACAACATGAGGTTGAAGGACCTAAGACAGAGAATCATGATGTCACAAAACTGTTGAAAACCCGACAAGTAAATATTGGATTTGATGCGGAGCCTAAGTTCGTCAAGGTAGGAGACTATTGGGATGAAGATACCATCAATAAGCTGGCTGAAATGTTACGTGAATACTAGGATCTATTCCCAAAACGTTATTGGATCTAAAGGGTATTGTGGGAGATTTGGGATTAATGAAAATTACTTTGAAACTTGGTGCAAAGCCCATCAAGCGGAGACCTTATCGACTCAATCCAAAGTATAAAGAAAAGGTGCACAAAGAGCTTGATAAGGTGCTGGAGGCTAGAATTACTGAACCAATAGAAGAATTTGATTGGGTGATCCCGATGGTTGTCCAGGAAAAGAAATAGCAAGGTGAAATTAGTATATGTGTAGATCTGAGAGAGTTGAAGAATGCATGCATGCATGATCCGTTCCATTTCCATTTACAGAAGATGTCTTAGAGAATGTTGGGGTATGGGAGGCTTATTCATTCACTGATGGGTTCTTAGGATACCATCATATAAAGATCACACCAGAGGATCGCAACAAGACAACCTTCGCAATAGAGTGGGGTTACTTTTACTATATAGTAATTCCATTCGGGTTGAAGAATGCACCCACAATCTTCTCCAGGGTAGTATTCGCATCTTTGAAGGAGTTTATTCATAAATTCTTGGAGGTATATTTTGATGATTGGACTCTGTTCGAATTGGTAAAGTGCCATGTTGCAAGTCTACGCCACATGCTGGATACATGTCACAGATACTAGATCATGTTAAACTTGAAGAAATGTATATTCTATGTGCCTTTTGGAATTTTTCTACGTCATGTAGTATGCAAGCAGAGATTGATGGTAGACCCTGTGAAGATAGCAGTGATTGTGAACTTAGAAGATCCCAAGAATGTTAAGAAGTTACACGTAATTCTAGGCCATACAGGTTACTATAAGAAGTTTATCAAGTCTTACGCCGAGATAATTGCACCGATGGAGAAACTATTAAAGAAGGATGTGACTTTTTGTTGGGATGAGCAGTGTCAATAGAGTCTCGATGTGTTAAAAGACAACATGGTGATTGCACCCATATTAGTGTTTCTAGATTGGAAGAAATAGTTCCATGTGCATGTAGATGCCTCTCCTATTATATTGGGTGTGGTATGGACCCAACCGGGCGAGCTTGATATTGATCATCCAATAGCCTTTGCAAGTAGGAAATTGCCAAAAGCTGAAAATAACTATTCCACTACAAAGCATGAAGGGATGGCAATGTTCTATGCACTACAAAAGTTTCGACATTATTTTTGGGCACACATTTCAAAATGTACACAGATCACTCCGCTCTCAAGTCCCTAGTTAACAAGCATATGTTCGGGGTGAAGATCTACAGATGGCTATTGTTGTTTTAGGAATATGATTTTGAAGTGATTGTGAAGCTTGGACAGCTGAATGTGGGACCAGATCATCTATCTAGGATTGAGACACATGAAGAACCAACTAATTTGGAAGAAGTATTTCTAGATGCACAACTCTTTGTTGTGCACATTGTGGATGATAATTTCATAGATATAATGCAGTTTCTAACTACTAGAACAACCACAAAAGGATATTCTACTTAACAGAAGAAGGAACTAGTGGTTTGCATTGCTAATTTTTCTATGATAGCGCGACACTTGTATAAGATGTGAACCAATGAAATATTGTTCCACTATGTTCCATATTTTGAGCACGCTAGTATCCTCATTGAGGAAGGTGGAGGGGTGGTGGGTGGACACTATGTAGGTAGAGCAACCATGCAAAAGACTCTACACTCAGGGTTATGGTGGCCGACAGTGCATAAAGATTCTAAGGCATTTTGTAAAGCATGCGATGCTTGTCAAAGGACAGGAAACCCTTCGCAAAGACATTAGCTGCCCTTAAACCCTCAGGTTTCATTACAAGTATTTGAAAAATGTGCAATTGACTTTGTAGATATGATACAACAACAGGAAGGAAGACAGGCATTGTACATTATTACTGTAACAGAGTACTTAACTAGATGGGTTGAAGCGCAGCTGGTGGAAGATTGTATCTCTACTACCATTAGTAAGTTCCTGTTTGAATATGTCTTAACATGGTTTGGGTTCCCTAAGGTATTAATGAGTGATAGGGGTATGCATTTCCTAAATGAAAGAATCAGCGCGATGCTCGAAGAATTCCAAGTTTACCATCAAAAGAGTACGCCTTATCATCCCCAATCCAATGGTATACTAAAGGCATTTAATAACATTCTATAGAATGCATTGACAAATATTTGTAATGCAAAGAGAAGATATTGCGATGTAGGCATCCCAACAGTCCTATGGGCATATCAGATGACGTGCAAGAACTTGACAGGCCTAACTCCATTTAGGTTGGTCTATGAGATTGAGGTGGTGATGCCCATGGAATATATTGTGACAAGCCTACACATTACAGATTTGATAGAGATGATGGATTGTGAGACCTTGGAGGGGAGCCTTACGCAGTTGATGGAACTTGAAGAAGATCGGTTTCTTGCGGGATTTCACCATAAAGTGGAAAAGGAATGTGAGAAGGCCTGGTATGATAGGCATACTAAGTTGTACACTTTCAGGGTGAACGATTTAGCTCTACTCTATCATAGTAAGTCCACCAAGTTTCCAAGTAAATTTAAAATGCACTGGTTCAGACCCTATGTAGTCAAGGAAATCACGAGTGGTGGTGTAGTTCAGCTCGTGAAGCTAAATGGCGAATTGTTCCTTGGGAGGGTGAATGGAAGTTGACTAAAGCAGTACACTAGGGACCCTGCCCCTATGTAATTACTATATGGTAGCAAGACAGTCTTAGTTGTCCAGGTAGCTGCAAGGGGGAGCGGAACTATAAACTACATTGCTTGAAGAAGAGGAAACTACAATATGTATGTTGCACGACAGACGCAAAAGGTATGACAGAAGAAGTTGCAACCAAAGAAGCTATGATAGGCAAAGCTACAATGGACAAGTTGCACCATGGGGATTGGTGCCACATAGATGGGTGTAAAACTAGCAATTGAAGTCACTAGTCATGATTGGATAGCAAAAATCCTATTAGGAGGAGCGAGTAGGTGAAATTTATGGCAAAATCCTTTGGAGATCTGCCACCAAGGATGCATTTATGATTAGCAAATGGAGGGAACTGTCAAATTTGAATTCAAAATCGCATGAAGTTTATGGCAAAATTCTTTGGAGATCTGCTACCAAAGATGCATTTATGATTAGAAAATGGAGGGAACAGTCAAATTTGAATTCAAAATTGCCTATAAATTTGGCATGTTGGTCTGCTGAAGAACACTTTCCTTTTTGAAAGATTGGTATAAGACCTCTTATTTTAACTCTATGAATTGACAAACTTCGGAGGATTTTGTTGCAAACCCATCATTTGTGAAATTTCCTAAGTATAGCCAGAAGCTTATCCTTGAACAACTGTATACGTCAATAAGTTTCAAAGATGCTATCTCTCAAGAAGATGCTCCTGAATTTGTGTCAATGAAAGCTATGCCATATGTGCCTACAAGGCCAAGGTCACCTAGGCCAAAGAAATTGGCTGCTAAGGAGAATCAAAAGAAACAACAACCTATACCGATGAAGGAGTCAATGAGGAAGAACCCTGTGGAGGGCTAACAGAAAGAAAGGAAGGATAAGGAAACGTAGCTGAAGGGACCCATGGATTTGGACACAGAAGAACTCTATAATGGAGTTGAAGAATCAGATTTTGATGGGGGTGAACCTATTGCTAGGCTCCTGACATATAAACCTCTATGAAAAGGGAAAGCAAAGGTAACCAAGGACCTGGATTTAGACAAATTCATGGTCTTTACGCCACTACTACCATAAGAAGTGGTATTTGAAGGCGTACTCTTAGTGCATATCCCTGTGTTAAAACAGGAGGACTGGGATCTTGCCGATCACGAGAAATTCCCTCATTTGGACACCAATAAATACATGACCAAGATTTACTATGAACAGATTGGGGTCAAAAGAATGGAACCGATGAAATGGGTAAAAGGCGTCGAACAAGCTAGATTGCTCCATATGCTGTGTGTGCCTCTTTCACAGGTCAATTATCAATACTTTCTGTGTGCACCAATTTCTTGTGCTGGTGCACGACGGGTGTTTGTGGTTAGGTGAACCCATCCCCATAACAAAGTTGTTGATCCATATATTTAAAAATTTTACCTATAAAGGGGTGGATCCAACTAAGGAATTTAGAGGCAAAAGCAAGGAGAAGGAACTTGCAGATAAAATGAAAACTGAGTTTGGGATGACCAAGAAGTTGTGCAGATACTCTATCTCCTCTATCACAGATCAAGTGGTACTATTTGCTGCTCATATTTTGGCTAGAAAGATCATGAGAAAATGTCACGCGGATGAGGTTTCAATGCCAATAATTTCATTGGCTACAAAATGCGCAAAGGGGGTGGAGTACAACTGGGTGCAACAACTTTGCAAGGAATTCTTAGCAAACTGCCACAAAGCATAGGAGGAAAGCAAGGCATTTCACTATGCCCGGATCTTGCTGCTGATTGTACTAGTTGCATGGAAACTACCTGAGGATAGTCAGTTCCCTCCACAGGATGAGGATTTACTAGAGGTAACAAATTTCACTTTGTTGTGGGTGACAAAGGATCTAGAGAGGATCATGGAGTCAAAAGTGGTCTAGATACTAGTTGAGATGGACCTCCGCACAATGATTAATAAGAGGCCAAGGTTGTCTCCAACATTGTTTGAGAAGTTGCAGACCTACACAGAATTTATGGCCAACTTTCATAATGTATCCATCCATGCAAGTTGAGACTCTAAGAAGATCTGGTACAAGTTTCCATACCATGTTTTGAAGACAAATGTATAGGATCTTTTGGGTTGCTAGCCAACGAAGTCTTAACAACCAATGGATGTTGGCGTAGGTGCTAGTAAAGGAAAAGAAATATCTTCCATGCAAATTATAGCTTCGTAGAAATGGAAATAAGCAGCATAGGAAGCGGCATGGGAATTGGCCAGACAAAGGAAGAAAGAAGTTGTTTTTAAAGCATCTACTGTTATGGCCATGACTAATAAATATGGCACTGCAAAAGAGGCCATTGTAGAAGTCAAAGAATCAACTTCCCCGCATACTAAAGAGGAGGAACAGTCCAAGCTGGAAGGAGCAGGGGTGACGCGCTGAGCACTCCCTTCAAGCTATCAAAGCACCAAAAGGAGACAACTTCTAGACCTAGGAAGAAGAAAAAATTGGACAAATATGCACATGCAGATCCAATAGTCCTCACTGTAGGTGAATTAGATGAGATCGGGGACAAGGTTTGAGATACAACAACGAAATTATGGAAACAGGTCAAGTAGTAATACATGTAGATGTTGGGGAGTGTCTAGAAGGATCTACATGAGTTGTAGATTAAAATAGGGAGAATTCAAGCAACTGTGGGACAAGCAAGCGAGGTTCAAGTGAGCCTACAACAAGCAAACATGAGCATCATGGAACCAGAACAGACTCTAGAACTCAAAGTCATTTCCTGTCCAGAAGGAACATTGCGCTCAAATTCAGAGAAAGATAACACTTATCTTGGAAAGATCAAAGGTGTGGGTATGAATTTAGCCATGCTGCCACCTTAGACCCTCCACGAACTTCATCAGGGGGTCTTAGATGAGCTTTGGATTATAGAGTAGGGCACACTCTCAGTGATAATAAAACTTAAAATGAATAATGAGAAGATCTTCACCAAGAAGGTTCAGTATCGTAAGGAAAAAGAAAATCTTGCAGTATGAAGCCAGAGCCTAGAAGCAACAATTAAACAACCGTGTAATTCAGTACCAGAGCTGAAGAATTCTAGAGGATGTAGCCATGTCAGAAAAGTTTTAGAATCTGGCCACTATAGTGTGACAGTCTAAGGAGGAGGTAGGCTCAGTCACTTTTGATTTTCATATGAATACCTAAGAACAACAATTGAAACTACAACCGACTACTTCGCTAGAGGTGAGGGAGCAGTGTGGCACAACCATCAAAGAACACATGTCTACTTTGAAGAATGCAGTATTAGTCTGCAGTGATCTTTTTTAAAATGGAATGGAGCTATGGACCACTTTGTACGAGGAATTAAACTTGCAATGACTAGGTGTCGAGATCCAAGAGGCCCAATAGAATTTGATGAGATCAAGGTGATTGTGCACACTTTGGTGCTAGTCTAGTGCTTCGTGCACTTACAAGAAATGAAGGTGCTCCAGACAAAGGTTGAGGAGCATCAGTGCAAAGAATAATTGTTGAAGGCTCTGATTGAACCATGGATAGACGAAGTGAGCCAAGTTACCCTAGCTATCTAAGAGAATCTAAAGATTTTCCAGCAGACACAGAGGACCATGTGCCTCGTGATGGAGTGGCCAACTACAAAAAGTATGGTTGAAGAAGTGTAACAAGCCGCCATACAGAGCATAGCAGACCTTCAAGTCTTGAAGATGGATTTCAGCAAACTCTATCACAAAGTGGAGAAGCCAAATGTGTGACTCAAGGGTGAGTCACCATATTTTTGTTGGGGGCCTCTTGGGATGGGATTCCTAGGGTAAAATGTTTTGTTATTAAAGTCAAGTTTTGTAATAGTTTTTGTGATAGAATGTAATGTCTTCGCAAAATGAGGAATAAAAGCATGAAGCTAAATAAGATTCAAAGGGGAATTAGTCCCTTGTATGGATAGGTGATAGGTCAATTTTGAGACTCACACATGGTTCACGAGCCATGGTATTGTAATGAAAAGCCTATACATAGTTGAGTCTTAGTGAGTCTTGGGGGTTAAATTTTGATAGAGAATCATTGTAAGGGCAAGGTGTTAAGGTAGGAAAAGTTTGTTTCATGTTCTTAGGTGAAAGGAGAAGCCTCATGTAGCTGAATGTGCAAATACCTTGGCAAGTCCGCAACTAAGTGCATAAGGATAAAGAAGTCTGTATCTAAACATTATATCTTAATAATGACTATTTTGAGCTAGATATGTGTATTTGTGCCTTGTTTATTACTTGTGTTAGGTTTATGTATCTTTCCTTTTTGATCTGCTTTATGTGACTTAATGCTTTATTTCTGCATGAAAGGATAACGTTGTAATGTTTATACATAATAAGTATAATTAAACCCCCTTTCGTGAAGATTGGTAATACATAGTATATATCTGTTGTGGTTAACTGATCAATAAGGGTATATATGTATGATGATAGATCTAGATCATAAGGGTTGTAGAATACCTATTTTATTGCATGAAAGTAGTAAACCTGTCTCTTTTATACCTGTTAAGTACAAGTAAACACCTTCAGGGACGTCTGAAGGTTTGTTCGATAGAATTGTAGTAGTGGACAGTTAGAAGGAATAGTTCTATACCAAGGCAAATCTAACCTATAAAAACCTTGGGAAGACCATCACACAGGCCTCTAGATGCCAAAACTTGGTTCTAGCATCCCCCAACACTTCTTTGGGTCAGATTGCAGCCTATGCTATGGAGGTTGTTTCCGAAAGGGCTAGTAGTTAGGGCTTTGTTGGTTAGTGTGAATCACTACGAACCTGGGTCAAACCCCCTTAAACCAACACTCTTGTAAACAAATTCTCACTGGGTCAATTTTTACGAAATAAATGATAGCACTTTATGAGGATACGAAGTGCAACACCTTCTTTAGCCAATTGATAAATCTCAAACAAAAAGGTTCAATGGTGGAGCACATTCAGGACTTCCAAAAATTTAATATGAGGGTAAATGATATTCCAGACAAGCATAGGATTGATGTGTTCATAGGGACTTTAAAGGATAACATCCAACATGAGGTTCGCCTTTGGGATCCTAATTCATTGGAGAAGGCATTCAAGTTGGTAAGAAAAATTGAAAACAAAATTATGGAAACAAGGAAGCCTACCACTCATAACTATAAAGATGGAAGTGTTGTCGCCCCTAGCCTTCCACAACCTACAAGGTTGACACCACAACAATTAGAAGGAAAAAAATAAAAAGGGATTTGTTACAGTTGTCATAGAAAATAAACTAAAGGTCATAAGTGTGTTGAGAATAAATTATTTTACATAGATTGTGAAGAGGCGGAAGAAAAGGAACAAGAAACATCAAAATAAGATGATATGCACCAGGAAACAACCGTAGAGAAAGAAAAATTGAATCTGACCATATCTTGTAATGCATTGGTAGGAATTACCACTCCTAAAACTCTCAATATAGAAATATATTGCAAGAAGAAAAAGGTAATAGTGTTGATTGATTGGGGTAGTACCCATAATTTTATTCATTGTAAGATAGCTAAGGAATTGAATTGCTTCCATCCAGCATGAGAGTGTGAAATGATGGTTGCAAATGGAGGAACCATAAATTTATCTCGTAAGTACCATAATATCAAGCTATCCATGGGAGAATATATATTGAATAGTTTTATGCTTTCTATTTCAATGGGTGGTGTTGATGTTGTACTAGGATTCTAATGGCTACAATATTTGGTTATGATAGATTTTAAGTTTCAAGAACTTTTCTTGAAATTTTTGTGGGAAGGAAAGGAAGTTGAATTAAAGGGTATCGCAAGGAAACTTGGAATGATAATCAGCTCTAGTGACATGACAAAGCTTCTAAAGGAAGAAAAATGGGGCATAATTGCACAATTATGTTCAGTAGAAGTTCTCACATTGAAATCATCTATTTCTCCAGATCTCCCAAATGCCTTGGATGAGCATTCCATGTTGTTTGAGACTCCCAAAGGACTACCACCTATTCATGATCATGATCATGCTATTCATTTGATTCTACGAAGTGTTCCTCCAAACATCATGCCTTACAGATGTCCCTATTCCTAAAAGAGTGAAATTGAACATATGGTTGTAGAAATGTTAGAGGCTGGTATAATTCAACCTAGTCAAAGTTATTTTTCTTCTCTAGTAGTATTGGTGCACAAGAAGGATGGATCATGGCACATGTGTGCAGATTTTAGTGATCTTAACAACATCACTATTAAAGGTAGATTTTCCATTCCCATCATTGATGAGTTATTGGATGAATTACGTGGATTAATTTACTTCAGCAAGTTCGATCTTTGTTCAGGATATCATCAAATCATAAAGAAGAGTGAAGAAAATCTAAAAACAACATTTCAAACTCATGAGGGTCATTATGAATTTTTGGTTATGCCTTTTGGCCTTACCAATCTTCCACATTTCAAGGTTTGATGAATTCCATTTTCAAACCCTTCCTTAGAATTTTTTTTTGAGTATTTTTGATGATATACTAATCTACAACAAGTCTTGGAAGGATCATGTTCAACATGTTGACACAGCACTCAAACAATTGGAGGATAAACAATTATGTGCAAAAACCTCAAAATGTTTCTTTGGAGTATAGGAGGTGGAATGTCTGCGTCATATTGTATCTCCTGAAGGTGTGACGTTAGACTCTAGCAAAATTAAAGCCATTACGGAATGGAAAATCTCGACATCCATAAGGTATCTACGAGGATTTATATGGTTGATAGGGTATTACTGCAAGTTTGTTATGAATTATGGGAAAATAGAAGCACCTCTAACAACATTAGTGAAGAAAGATTCATTTTCTTTGAATCCATAAGCAACGAAGGCCTTTGAACATCTTAAATAGGAAATGTGCCAAGCACCAATCTTAGCTATGTCAGAGTTCACAAAACCCTTTATTGTGAAATGTGATGCATCATGAAATGGAATTGGTGTTGTTTTAATGCAAGAAGGAAGACCCATTACTTTTGGAAGTCATACAGTTAGAGGAAAGTGTTTACACAAAGCTTTTTATGAAAAGGAAATGTCGGCAATACTACACGCACTTAATAAATTGTGACCTTACCTAATGGGAAGACACTTCAAGATAAAAATGGATTTTAATAGTCTTAAATACTTTTTAGAAAAATGATAATGTTTAGAAGAGAAGAAAAAATGGGTCACAGAGATGTTGGGTTATGACTTTGAAATCATCTACAAAAGGGGAAGCAAAATATTGTTGCAGATGCACTCTCAAGAAAGGATGAGGATGTGAAAGCATTGTTTTGTGCCATCTCTATCATACAACAAGATTGGATAAATGAAGCAAGGGATGAATGGAAGAATGATGGAGAAGTGAGGACACTCATTCCAAATTTGCAGCAAGATCCGAGTACATATGATACATTTAGCTACAAAAATGAATTGTTGTGGTACAAAGATTGCTTATACCTCTGTAAGAATTCCCAACTCAAACAAAATATTCTTCTACAATTGCACACCTATCCCTTAGGAGGGCACTTAGTATTTTTAAAAGCTTACCATAGGGTTAAGAAGGATTTTGTTTTTGGATGGCCTTAAATCTAATATTCAAAAGTTTGTGGCGGAATTTTTGGTTTTCCAACAAAATAAATTAAGATAATTAAGAGCTTAGGTCTGTTACAACCTTTATCCATTCCAAGTCAACGTTGGGAGGAGGTAATGGATTTTATCAAAGTTTTACCCAAGACTAAAGGAAAGAGTTTCATCATGGTGATAGTTGATAGACTTACCAAGTATGCAGACTTTTTTGTATTATCTCATCCATTTAAAGCTAGTATATTTGTTACTGCGTTTATGGAAACAATTCAAAAGCTACATGGAAACCCAAAGATTATTGTAAGCGACAAATATCCCATTTTCACTAGAAATTTTTGGACCAAATTATTTTCTTGTCTGGGTACTCAGTTAGTTCATAGCTCATCTTATCATCCTCAACTTGATGGGAAAACTAAGATAGTGAACAAATGTTTGGAAGGATATCTTCGTTGCTTTGTATATGATAAACAAACACAACAGTTCAAGTGGTTGCCTCTAGTTGAATGGTGGTATAACACTTCCTTCCATACTATAGAAAAAATGACCCGATTTATGGCACTTTATGGATATCATCCACCATCTACCACAACACCTTTGAGAGAAATTTCTAAGGTTCAAGCAGTGAAAGATCACATCGAGCATCAACAACATGTTCTACAACTCTTAAAAGATAACCTCACTTTCACGTATAATAGAATGAACCAACATGTGGATCAACATCACCGCAAAAGAAGTTTTGAGGTAGGTGACTAGGTATTTCTATGCCTACAACCATACAAACAAATGTCCTTGAAGCAAGCTAATAAGGATAATAAATTATCTCCAAATTATTATGGTCCATACAAGGTGCTACAAAAGATTGGTACTATGGCATACAAATTGGAGCATCCTGCATCTTCCCACGTGCACCCAATTTTCCATCTTTCATACTCAAAGGCGGTTATAGGTGACAAGCTACCAGCTCAAACAATATCTCTAGAACTTGATGAGGAAGGAAAAATCATATTGGAACCTGAAGCAGTCACAGAAACAAGAACTCGGTAGCTATGAAATCGATGAATTTCAGATTATCCCATGAAGTGGAAGAACCTACCCACTGAAGATTCTGCATGGGAGGATGAGAATTTTATACAGAAGCATGCAAAACTACTAAAGTGATGATGTCAACACTTTTTTAATAGAGACAGACATGTTCGGTCCCTATAATACTAGTGATTTCCCCATTACTATTGTCATTGTAGCCCCTTATTTTTATTGTTGTGCCCCTATTTTCCCCATATTGTTATTATTGTGCCCCATAGAAGCCCACTATTTTGATTGTTGCGCCCTTATATTATTATTGTTACAGTGGATCTAAATATATTGTGACCCTGGAGACTCCTATAGATAGAAAGGAGGTTTTGTCATTTGAATCATCCAAGAAATGTTCATTTGTGTAATGTAAAGGAGGTTTCCCCCTTGAAGAGGATTATTTTGAAGTTGTTGATCTATCTTTTCTTCTATTTTGTGAGATGGTTGCATGACATATATACATTAGACCCGATATCTACCACCATTCTACAAGTATTTCAGGTGCTCATCTCAAACCTAATAGAGCACGATGCATGAATGATCAATTTCATTGATTAGTTTAGGATCTACTTTGTTTTTGCACCTTTTCCATATACTCCTTTTTTTCTGGTAGTCTTGTAATGGCCAAGTCTAAGAATCAATAGCTCCTAGTGGCCATGTGTAATTTTCCATAGGAAAGCTAGTGAATCTACTGGGGAGTTTCCCTATTCTCCTTTATATCTCTTCTCTTTTGTCTTGGATTTGATTCTTCATGTCTTCCAAATTTTCTTTAAGAAGTTATGAGGTATTATGGGTTGTAGGTTTTGAAATTTGACCTTCCTTTTCATCTTGTTGCTCACACATCTTTGAGGAAACCTAGTTTTTCCCTAATTCATAGCCACAGGTTGAGATACAAAGTAGTTGAAGCCTTAGAGCAGTCAGGTTTCCAATTATCTCCCTATAGCTAGAGTCACCTTAAAAACCATTTCTCATTGCGGCTAGGCTTGTAAGTCGAAAAAAATCTAAGAGATACTATATGCCCAATTCTTCAGCCTATATCCCAAGCCCAGATATGTTACGGATCTGATCTATTCCTATCCCTTGGATTAGATTTGTCTATTTTTGTCTTGTGAGGGATTCTTGTCTTTCTAGTTGGGCTTCAGTTCATCCTATTCTCTCTGAATTTCCTTTGCTTTCTTGGATCCGTTGTTACTAGTGTTATTAACCATTAAATACATTATATATGATTCTACCCTACTTGCTTTGTATTGGATATTTATTTTCCTATCACTCTAAGGTTTTTTTTGGAGATGTGAGGTGTTGCTAGTTGAGCCTACTATCCTTGACATTACGTCCAATTGTTCATATCCCTTTAGTTGTTTTAGTGGCAGCCAATTTTTGTTCTTCATTACAATATTGCAACCATTTTTTGGCTTCTTTTTCATTTGTCACCTTTGCTTGAGTGATTGTATTTGGTCATGTGTTCCTATTTTTATTCACAAGAGGTGGTGTTTTGTTTTCAATTAGTTTTAGTTATGCAAGATCAAAATTGGAAAGTTTACTTGAAAGTGCCTTGACTAGTTATTATTCCTGATTCAATTTTGTCACTCCCATATGATCTCTTCTAGTCCTTCCTCTTTCTATGTTTTGGGCATGACCATGTAGGACATTGTCTCACATTGAAGCATTGTGCTACAACCCTAGAATTTTTGCATTGCCTTAATTTTTTTCACTTTTAGCTTTCCTCTTGATTGCCTGAGAGTATTTGTTTGCCTTTGATTCCACGTTTTGATTACATTTTAGTGCTTTAGGTTCTAGCTTGGGGACCTTTTGGCCTCTTTTGGATTTTTTTTCTTGGTTTTTCTTTTCAATGTAAATTTTTTTAAACTTAGGGATTTAATTAAATGACCATTTAGAGGTGTATTTATTAGGTAGCTTTTATTCTCTTTCGGGAGAAAAAAGAAATTATTTCCCTTATTTAGATAGATTTCACCGAAAAAAGAGGAAACAAAAATTTGCATATCCATATTGTTGCATCTAGGGTTTTAACTAACAATAATATTTGACACCATCTCATTTCACACCACTACCCACTTGCTAAATAACAACCACTAAAATAAACACTTTAATAAAATTTACCAGAATTATATTTTATTTTTACTAGCAGTACACCAACACTAGCTTAGGATAGGGTTTTGGAGCTAGGACTGTAACAAAACTGCTCGAAGACCATAAAACCAACTTAGCAGGTTACGACAAGGAGTGAAAATACACCCTCAATAGTATGGTTTGGGAAGCGATTTGAACACGAGGTTTAATCATGAGGTCACACTTGGGCTAGGCGAGGTGACATTCTCCATTTTGCATAGTTTCATGTGCATGTATTGTGGATTTTGAACATATAATGAACGAGGTTATTAGTATTTTTCTATAGCTTTGGGGGACCACTTGGGAGGAGTAAACCTTGATTTGAGGGATATCTCAAGGGGGTTTTAAACTTTGTTTCCCTACCATATCTTATGAATTTGGCTTATGAATACCACACCAGGATGTGTTATTGTGAGTGGTGACCTTAGTGGCCATTTTTTTAAGGCTCATACATAGGTGATGGAGAAGAGCTCATATTATCTATACTTAACGTAGATATTAGTGATATTCTCTTAGTCCTCTCAGGGGGTGCCCCACGTTCAATAAGAGTATATGGTCTGGGTTTTGTAGCTAAAATGGTTGGAAAGCAAGTCACTAGTATAATTGTCCCACTTCTAACTTCTTCATTTTTGGTTTTCATGTGACTACCATTTAGGGATTTTGTAGTGTGTGTTGTTTGGTTTGAGTCAGTTGCTTCGACTTAGGAGTGTTTGTACTAAATTTATTAGTCTAAAACATATTTATTTACCTAGCTAAACATAGTCATCGTCAGTCACGTTGAATCTCAAGTATACCTCCTCAGGGAGGTGCATTGTTGACTCTTTCTCGTAGAGTGCCTATCAGTGGTCGAGAACTAGAGTAACCCCTAGTTGTGGATTTTATTCCTCATCCTCCTAGTAGTGACTTGATATCTATAGGGACACTTGAAGACAATTTTGTCTCTCCTATCAACACACCTTTAACTGACCTATTAGCACTAGAGCTATTGTGGTTGAATCCAAAAGGTTCTACACCTGGCTACATCTATACTTATTTTTCACCATTACCTATGGAGGAAGTCAATTCTGCTTTATGCTTTGCATTTGTAGTTTCTGTTACTATGACATAATTTTGAACACTGATTTTGAGAGGACACACAGCTCCTCCAACACATTTCTCCTCCACTTGGGACATACCACTTGTCTCTTCTATGACTCCCAAAAATTTCCCTTGTGCCTCTGTGCCCATTCCTTACTCCATTCCATCCATGGGATTAAACCCTATCCTTCCTATAGGATCGGGAATATTCACTCCTAGTTTTGTAAAAAAAAAATTCCCTATTCTTAATATGGGTATGGTAACCTCGGGAAATATATGTTGAGTATCATCTATTGTTCCTAATAAGACTCATGGCAACCTTTCTTTTAATATTTCTAATGCCAGGTATAGTTCATTGTTTGGAAGGAATTTGTCCTCTAGTACTTTTCTTAGAGGGGCTAGTTTACATGGGGGCAAACTTTCCATTATTACCATGATCCCTATGAGTTGTCCTCATTATGTTGGTATTGTTGCACAAGGCATCCATTCTTTTCCTATCGGGTACAACCCTACTAGTGGTCATTCTCTTGGGGGCAATTTGTTCTCTGTGGGCACTTAACCTAGGGGTAAACTCCTTACACCGATCACACTTGCCCCCATCCTCTATATGTTGGGATGAACTAAGACAATGTTACAGACACTATTACTCAGAACTAGGGTATGGAGGAACCTCATAGTTGGTCAGGGAACTCTACTTCCTATGACCCATTGAACAAGCTCTATAATCCTTTCCTATACTCTCTTGATCTTCCACATTTAGCTAAGCTGACAAATGACCCCATCTTTCATGATACTTGCTGGCTAGTCATGACTAAAAAATTAGCATCTAATATCCCCATGTTTGAAGGGAAGCCTGGATAAAATCCCTCGATACATATCACCACTTACCATCTTTGGTGCTCATCAAATGTTTTAGTGGATGATTTTATTAAACTGCATCTATTCCAATGTATGTTGACTATAGATTTTGCTAAATGGTATATTGAACTGGATATGGCATATTAAATTGACCTTCATTCCTTGGCCCAAACATTCATGACTTATTTTTAGTTACCTACAACATACGACATCGATTATGACTTGTTGTCCAATTTGAAACAAGATGAGTCTGCTCTCATCTCTGATAATATTTATGAGTGGCGGCGATGTAAGAGGTTAGTTTGAACCACGATTCCTGAAAACATTCTTTTGAAATGGTCCATTCAATCGTTGTTACCTCCTACAACAAAGGATGTGTCTATGTTCAAGGTTGTTACCGAGGAACAAGCTATCTTAGCTACCCAACAACTAGATCTAATTTACCCTTAGTTGGGCATGCTTTTTGAAGTAATTCGTAATGCTCCATACCCTCCAATCAACCCACCCAAACCTACCCCTGGACTACACTCTAATGGTGTGGTTGGTTCAATAGAGGATTTTATGAGTCATATTACTTCCCAACTTGGGAAATTGATGGTTACATCACAAACCCTATCGAGTGTGTACGGCTCTAAAAACGCACCCTCTTCTGACCAACCCAGTGATGTTGTCATGTTGAATTACGCAACACCCAAGAACAATATGTATTTTGAGAGTAAAAATAATAAAAAGAATAAACAAAAGAATCAACCTTCTTAGGAGACTCAAGTAAATCCATATAATTATGGAGGGGGCACAACTGAATGGAGTTGCAAGTTAAAATTCCCTTGTGAGATTTGTCAAGGTGAGCATTTGACTTATGAATGCCTTCAAATGGATGAAGTCCACTAGCTTCTTGCACCACCACTTGCTACTCAATATCTAGTTTCCTTGACTCATCCATTCCCTAAATAGCCTCAACAACAAATGGTTTCCTAGGCTCCTCAACCTCTGTAAGGGGGTCATGTGGGGCTATGTTTCCATCCTACCAGTAATAAATCCATCCTTATGTACCAAGAGAAATTCAATGTGACTATGTGAGTCAAATATTATGATACTCCTAAGTTGATTTCTTCCTATAGGGACTCAACCACCCTAGTTCCTTCCACTAGACCTGTCACACTAGATAAGTATGTGGAGCCAATTTACTGCCAACCTAAGGGTGTCTTTTGCAAGTCAACACACAATCTGTTTCCATGGGTTACCCAACACTATAGATTTGTCAAGGATTTATCCTAGGCTCCTTATGTCATGTCTGCCTTGGAGGTTATGCAAAGTCTAGTTGACTACGATCGGAGGGGTGGAACCCTTAGAATTTTCTCTCATTACCTTTAATGTTGATGCTCCTCGCTATAGACTTTCCCACCAGATTGCCTTTTAGATCAATGTGCTGATCTTCCATAAGAATATTCATCACAATTTGGTGGGCGTAGGATATTCTACATGTGTTATGCCATCATCTTGCTTGAAATCTCTCAATTCTCCAGCACTTGTTAAATCTAATACCACTCTTTTGACATTTGATGGACACCATTTTGTCCCTCAGGGGGTTCTTCCCAAATTTTCCATTGAGCTAGGGGAAAAAATTACCTATGTTGATGTGGAAGTTATTGACGTTGATTTGGGTTACAACTTGCTCCTTGGTTATAGTTGATTTTATTCTATATGTGTTATTGTGTCTTTAGTATTTTGTGTTCTTTTCTTTCGTCATGAAGGTAAGATTGTCACAATTGATCAGCCATATTATTATGTGTCATTGACGCAACTTACCACTATAGTGGATTTTTTTCCCACTTGTTGGAGATAACCCTGCTCATTATGAGAATGTTGGTGTGGGTTTATTCAAACTATAATCCCTTATGGGAGTATTTTCTTTAACCACACTAGAAATTCCATCTTCATCTACTATTTCTCCAATGAATATGATCTCTTATGTCACCTATGGACCCCATCAGTCTCTTGACCATTAGGATGTACCTTCTTCTATAGATGTATACCAACATGGTGAGCATACCTTGACCTTAGTGGAAGAGATTGTCTCCTTGGTAGTCCATTCAACACCTCCTGACGTTGGTTAGAAACTCTATCGCAATATGGAATATGATGAGGATCCTTTTCCTACATTGGCCATCACTCCACCTCTTTCACTCTACTTCCTAATGACAAGCCTTCTTCTCAACAGGTCATCTTGGAGGTCATGGATAAACGTATTGATCATCCTAGGGATATTATGCCTCATCATACCTCTAATCTTCCCAAATTGGAAAAGTAGAGATTGGCAAACAAAATATTAAATCGATCAAGGGGGCATCTCCTCGACCTCCTTGGAAGTGCCACCGATGGATGGAGTCATGTCTTAGGTTTCTAATATTGGAATTGTGAATAAATTTGTCATCATATCTCCACCTATCAATGAGTGTCTTATACTCCCATTATGTCTTGATTGTCCTAGTCAAGGAGCTACACTTTATCACAATCCCACTCGCTTATGTCCTTAGGTCATTGCCAATAATGTTATGGTTATAAGTATTCCCGAGTATCCTCATTTAGGAATCATGCAGTTCAAATTTCTCTAGCACAACCCATCATGATCTCCCATATGGTACCTCCATTCCTCATTGAGTTCATATATAGAAATCATTAGCCAGTGCCTAGTAGTGGGCACAACTTGAAGTGGCCTATTAGACTGAATTTCATTTGTCCATATTGTACGTAGGAGTGTGTGTTGCTTTTATACCATTTTGGTTTGGTGTGAGAAATTTTATGGTATCCTATTTTTTCTTGATACGTGTTTTGTTTCTTGCATTATGTGACTTAACCATGCCTTCATTCTTTGTGGAATTTTTTTTCAAGATAGGGTGATGTTTTTATTATGACATTTGTTGGACATTACGTGTGTTTCTCTTGAACCTGGGATATAGGGATAGGTGATATATCACCCTCATTGATGCATTATTGACCATTAGTGCCATCATTTTCCCTTAGGTCCAACCCACCAAGTTGCGATATTAGCCCCTCTCTTTTATGCACATCGTAGCTTGGCGGTAGAGCCTACCTATACATGGATTATTGACCATTAGTGCCATCATTGTCACTTAGGTGCAACCCACCAAGTTGAGATATTAGCCCCTCTTTTTTATGAACATCCTAGATTGGCGATAGAGCCTGCCTGTACATCAATGCCCTATTTTAGCACTTTTTTGTCATTTTGGTATCCATGCAGTGATTTCTATTCTCTTTTAGAATCCCTCCTTCTAAACCGCTATGACCTAGAATCTAAGCCTCATGCCATCCTCTCTATCATATTTATGGCCTTACCTTATGACAATTCCACACTCTATCCCTTGTGATTACCACATTTTGTTAGCATCTTTCTCTAAGATGAACCTTGGTTTTCTCATTCTATCATCACCATATGCTTGGCCTATTATTCACTCTCACTTGGTGCTTTACCCTTTCCTTGAGGAACTGTTGTGATGACTGATCTCATAGCGAGCCTCTTAATCTTTACACGTTTTGAGCAGTTCCACCATGACCGAAATCCGTTGCTACCTTTCATACAACCCATTCCTCCATGAGGAGTTCCCTTTAAGGTCATTTTAGACTCCTTAAATTAGAAAAGCTTACCGAGTTCTATACTAAGTAGACTAATCACAAAAAAGGAATACTCTAGTCCTTTATGTCTAGAAGACTCTCCCTTTTATTGCTTTATCTATTTTTCTGGCTCGGGGGTCTAAATTTATGAAAAAGGAACCTATTGAGCATACTTTTCTTCTCCTTTATGCTCATTAAATGATTAAGGAAAATAAGTAGAGAAAATGGGAAGGGAACAATTATTTTTGTTTGTCATCAAAATGTTAGTGCCAGTCATGTTTACCTTGAACATGGTACCTATCTGCATCATTATCTTACATTTGGGTTTTAGATTGCCCAGGGGTTATACCATACATATGAGTCTATCTATTCCTTAGGATGGTTACTCTTCGATTCATACAGAATGTGCTTCAATGCCTCCTTTCTTGTTTCATGATAATACCTATTGCTCATTAGTTATTATACCAAGTCACTCTTAGTTCATGTTGTTACATCTTCAAGGGAAGTTTCATATTGTGTCGACCATCTATACTTTCTTGTTCACCTTTTCGATTCATCCATCCCCATGTCAGTTGTACTTCATTGCTTCATAACTTCATCCATTCACTACATCATCTTTGTTTTTTCTTTGTCGATTGATGGGGAATACATCAAGTCCCTCCTTCGACGAATCTTCTCCAGTCAACTTCAACTCATTATCCAGGAACTTAATATAAGAATCAATAGTACCTTGGAGCTTATAGACCTAAATGGCAAGTTTCCATGGGATTGATAATGGGTTTACATCATTTACTCTTGACTGGTCAAGTCGACGAGTGTTTGATGTTAGCTTATCCCTTCACACTTAATGGAGTGTACTAGCTACCATAGGGTCCATTTTCATCATTGGTGGGTCCCCTTGTGCCTATTAAGGATAGACATCACTGACCAGTAATTAGAAATTTTCTATTATGCTGGACCTCAACACATCTATTCACATGTCATATATTTGTACCATTAGGTTTATGTCAAGGATCGTAGTTTAGGGACATCTCCTCTTATATGGCACCGTTCCCATGCTGCATTGGAGTTATGTATCATCTATTTACTTTGAGGACTGCTCTAGGACACCTGCTATCTATTATGTGTCCATACTACTATTGATCGACATACATCCACAATGAATTTATTGGTGGCTATGATATGTTTGATGAGTCGCATGGATCCACAGTGTATCAGTCGTGGCCATATCCTATCATTTCATGTCATGGATCTGCAATGTATGCTTTTGCGACCATGTTTAGTATCTCTTTATGACCAAGCATGTGTATGTTTTCCTCGACGTTGTTATCAGCATAGATGAGACTTCACCATTTCAATTCCTTTGATCTAGTTTCTTGGCTCTATTTCGTTCCTCTCATTTTGACATCTAAGTTTTATTGTAATTCATTTTGGCCATTAGATAATCTTCTAACCTCTTGCATTAAGGGGCATATGTTATTAGTCTATTTTACTCAAAGATAATACTAATGATTGCTTCTATTTGATAACTTTTTCTCATCCTTGACTCCATTTTTTGAACTAGTTGAGGCCATATCCGTTGGTACCTAGTGCTTGACAGAGTGGCTGAAAGCCTTCAGTCATTGGGAGAAGCCTTGTTCATAGTAGCCAAAGCTAGAATTTCTCAATTCAGTCCTTCCATCCCTGGGTTATGTTCTAGAGACTTACATTCCCTAGGAGAAATATTTGAAGCCATAACTTATCTCATCTATTCAAGTAGTCTTGGATGAATTATTGGAGAAGCTTACTAACTTATCTTGACCCTATGTGTCTATATTCATCCTCCTTGGGATCTCTCTGAGTCTTTATATATTGGTCCATGATCCTTGACAGTTAGACTAGAGATGGAGAGAGAGATAGAGAGGATTATAGAGTTGTACTATCTTGATTCCAATTTAGATATTGTGAGCGATCTTGTCCTGAGGTCATGTTGCTCGGATAGGGATAGATTCTACCAGATTCTACAAAGGAGTTCCTATGAGTGAAGGTGTACTTGTTGTATCACTTCATTTTATGATTAATAAAAGTGAATGTTCCCTTACTATCGATCTGAATTTATAATCAATTGTTCATGTTTTTCTTTGTTTGTATATGCTAATGGTCCTATGCAGAAGTCCATTTGTTCTCCTTATTCAGTGGTGATTGTGTGCTTCTTCTAAAGGCATTTGGAGGATGGGGTCTCTTAGTGAGGTCAAGAATCTCTACATCATACCCAACATCTACCACCAAACTACAAGGATTTGAGTTGCTTAACTCATAACCTAGATAGAGCATCAATGCATGAATTACTAGTTTGATTGATTGGTTTTGGATATACTTAATTTGTTTACTTATTTCCATATACTCCTCTCTCGTCTGGTAGTCTTGTCTAGCCCAAGACTCTAGAGAAATAACTCCTAGTGACTGTGTAATTTTCCACAACAAAATTCAAAAATAGTATCTAATAGATAAAGGAAACCTATACACATCTGAATAATAATACCTCCTTCATTGCACATCAAATTGTGCCTTAACAATACCAAAGTCTGGTAATCCAAATCTTCATATTAGACCTCGAAGAGTTGTCATATTAGCCCACAATCGACCAAATATTCACAAAATTGAGCTGATAGGCTAATATAGTTTTTGAAATTCCACCTTCGGCTTGGGAAGAAACACTAGATATACTTTTACTCCTTTCATACTTTTAGAAATAAGATGAAGGGGAAGCATAACTATATATGGGGGAATTTAAAGTTGATCTCTCAGCATTGGGTAAAGAGTATTCTAGTAAGACCCCACTCAAATACTCACAAAGTTCCACACTAACTGGGACATCAACTTCTTCCATAATTTGGTAAGATATTCTAATAGGTATCTGATTGGAAGACCCGCAATAGCAGTAGAAGCTAAACTCCATTCCCGAGAAGTTCTCGAGAACACACAAGCAAAGGGTCTATGAGAAAAAAATCCTAGGAAGTCACAATAATTCCTAGCTTCATCCATCCCAGTAGATATTTTTTAGTCCCTTGTGCAGGCCAAATAAATATTTATTGAAACTGTCAAGTAGAACATGATGGAAAAAGAATAAACACGAGAGTGTCATCTTTCAACTCCATCCAAAATCACTGTGAATGGAATCTTAGTACAAAAGTTGGGACCCAGGTCAGTTGAATGAAACCAAAAAGAAAAAAAATATCAGATTTCTGACATCAACTTAGCCATAGAACTTTTCTTTCATCTCCAACAATAATCATAGAAGAAATAGAGAAGTAAGACAACAGTCTAACCAACCAGGATGACACACATGAGGTCTCATTAGAATGCACAATATCAGATGACATAATAAAGTAATCACTGAAGAAATATACTAAGGAAATTAAGGGAACTTTAACATCAACAACAATTAATCAGCAAGATCCACTAGCTTAGCCAAAAACCTCTGGTACTTCCATCCTTAAGATAAAGCGAGAGTCAACCGACACAATAACCAACCTAAGGAATGCATCTAACAAGCATATATTTAAGTTCATGGAAATTTTTGTAAGAGCGACCAAGGAAAGAATAAAAATAATAAATTCAAATAGTAATAATCTTTAAGAGATACAACAACAAGAAAGCGAGACCTAGGAGGAATGCAAGAGTTTGAAAATAGAAAAATTCCATATTGACACTACTTCTAAAGTTGATGATCCACTTGTTTCCATTCAACAATTAGTATGTTGGTTGGTTCCAACGAGAAATTTACTGGTCAAGTAAGTGAATTACAGAATAAGGTAACAACTAAAGGAAGCCAATAATTATCTATTGTAATTTAGAATGCTCATCAAGAACTCATTCAAGAAAAGCAAGAGATAGGTTTAACATTAGATCATGGGGCTACACACAACATAGTACTCAGTAATTGCTTGAAATACCTAGCATATACATGGAATCACATAAAAAATCAAGAGGATATAATATGATAATTGTGCTCACGGTAAGTAACCCAACCTCTAGCAAAGTTGGCCCATGACAATCAGGTATCAGAAGAGAAAAAAAATCATGCCCTTTTTTTGCAGGAAGAAAAATAATGGTTTAGAGAAAAAAAAAAAATCAAGGATAGAATCCTCTAATGTCATTGAATATTTGCAGGGAGTCCTTAATAAATTACACCAGCTCGAACACAAATCACTAGTTTATCAGTGACTATCAAAATATACATCCATAATCGACAAGGTATAGTATTTTATAGAGCTAAAAGCATTAAATGCTTAAGCAAGGATAGTTTTATGAGAATGTACTATGTTTTATAAATACCTTTAAGTGCTTACACCTATCATTCATCAAACAAGAATCCATGAAACTCCAACACTAGCACCTGCACTAGGACAATCTTCTCTATTATCTCCACCATGCCCCAAATTCAATTTCTTAGAGGCAAGTTTTTTAGGATGTGGTCGGGCCTCAGAAAAATAGTCACATAGCTAGGAAATTGAAGTTGAAGGTGCTAATTTGTCACCTGGTGAGAGGAAAAAAAGAGGAATACACATTATAGATTCGACTGAATTATTCAATGAAGCACCAGTCAATAACACAACTACACCAGAGGATCAATCCACCACCCATCCAAAAGAACCTTAATTTATTTCTTAGTATTTCTTCTCCCATCTATGATGTATCAAATTTTGTACAAAATTTTGTAAGACTCCAAATCTTCCCCTTCTCTAGGACGAACAAGTCATTGAGGCTGAGGGATATGTTGGAGGGACTAGTCAACTTAATTTACTAGCCTAGTTGGGTCGAGAATCTACATTGTAAATTTTGTAGAATTTATAATCACGTTTAGAATCTACGTAGGATAAACTAAGTTAGTTTTGAGGGTTAAACTATTGTATCTGTCTTCACTAAGTATATATATGACAATGGATCTATCAATGTACTCGTTCTGATTGGTTTCTCAAGAATATAATATAAGATACTACCTTTTTATTTCTCTGCTATTTTGTGTCTCTTCCTTTATTCTTTTGTTGCATATGTTTATATGATTTCTTGTGTTCTTTCTAGTAGTAAGCAATGCGCACTATCTGGTAGACTACAAAACCCTCATAGCCACAAAATGGAAGCCATACTTAGTGATATTTATAGGAAACAACATCAATATCATCATCTTGATGAATCTCTTCTTCATATTCTCCTTCTGAGTTGATAACATTAATTTCCTTTTTTCTCTTAGGGAGTTCAACATTTCGCAGAGTCTAATAAACTACAAAGAAATCTATGGGATTGGCATCTCCAATTATCGGAGTTATATCCAAAATAATTCATGTGATGGGGTCATTACTTGTCACCATCACTAGGATTTGAGATGGTCCACCTCTAGTGCTCTTCCTTTGCATGGGGACTAGTCTAAGCATGGCACCTTCCTTCTTATAGACAATATGAACCATAACTAATCAAGAGAGATCCTTCACCATATAACTAGGAAGTTTTAAGAAAATAGGCTATAAAAAAATGAACTTACTGTAAGTGATAAAAGATAAATACAACTTATTGAACCCAATAAAGTTTTTTCATTCATCAACTTTCACAAAATGTATGTCTTTATTATTTAAACCATTCAAGGATTGTTTATTGTTCTGCAAAGAGAAGTGTTTTGAAATGATGACAAATTAAGAATTTAATACCAAAATTGGGGCAGGGCAATGCTATGCATAAATACATTGTCCTACCATAATAATGGAACATGAGTTAGTGTTGAGTGCCCTGTAGGAAAGATCCAAATGGAGGAACACAACATCAATGGAAATATTTTAATTTAATATTGGTGCAATCCTCAAGAAAATCACCTAACAATGATCATGGGCATAGGATAATGGATAAGTATTTAAGCTAATAATGACACTTCTCATGTGATCGAAAAATCATAAAATTGGGACGATATGATATGAAGTACTAAGTGGGTTCCCATCATGAAAGGTTTCACAAGAGTGACACTTGGATGACTAATAGATTATTGGAGTGGCTAGATATCAAACTAAATTATGAATTAATTTCCCTAGGGACACTAACAAAAGGGGCACACGATTTAAAACCCACAGTGTGCCACATGGAGTAGACATGCATCACGATAATGGGGACTGAGATTTCCTAATGAAGATAATGTAAGAATATCATTGATCTCATCTATCATGGGCAGGTCTACATCACTCAATATGTAGCAATAAGTATGATTAGAAATCATTATAGTGAGGTAATGGGAGAGTTTTAGACATATAAGTTAACCATTTGAAGGGGAACTGCAAAATTTGTCATTTATTTTAGAGATATCCTTCCTCATGCTGAAAGTTGTGGTACCTACATTCCTCCATCTATGGTTATAACTAGGTGATATGTGAAGCATAGTGCCTCTCGTTAATGAGATGCTTCATGCCCCAATTCAAATATTTTGTCCTAACGTGGATGCATTGAATCAAAACCAAAAAATCTCTCCTTATATATAGTCATTCATGTTTAACATAGAACATGGACTTCCTCATAGCCATTATATGCGGTTACAAGGGAAAACAATTTTCCTTATCTCCTAGTGTCATATTCTTTTCTCCATTTCCAAATCTAAGAGAATATTTGGATTTTTCTTTTCCATTTGGTTTTCCAATCTTTCAAAAGTTCCACCACAACCACCTCATACTGCTTTTGTATTCCAACTCTATGCATTTCCCATTTAAAATTTCTTGTTTACATGAGCTTAGTGTTTTCATCCTGACATTTAGTGAGCTAGAGATAAAAGATGCAAAAGGTATACCTCTCTTGTTTAATGACTCACTGTATAGGTAATCATGAGGACTAAGGCATGATTTGTAATTAAGGCTACATCTTTGAGGCATAAGTTGGGTCAAATGTATCATCAACCAATACTATTTCTCTACTTGGTTACTCAAATGGGAATAATTTATTTTTCCATGTATCTTCTTATTGTAATCTTATCTTCTCATAACACAATAGATGTGCATGTCCATTATCCTTCATGAAAGTCAATGTCCATCATCATTTCCTTACCCTTTCAAATGAAAGGTGCATTATTCGATGCATTGGGAAACTCATGGGACCATTAAAACCAAGGAGGGGAGAATTTTTTTTAACATCATTGTACTACATGCCTTGTAGTTGTTCATGGTGTGATGTTTACCTCATTGTTATAAATGGTGAGGAAAGCAAGGATATTGTATGCACATGACATGCAATGTGATGAAGATATAGGGATCATGGAGGAGATACAGGCACATGCTCGATGAGGTGAGATGGTGAGAAAATGAAGAGTCATGGGGAGATGAGGGATGACATACATGTTCCACGTGGCTAGGACCTATGTCAAAAGGTAATGTGGTCAAAGATTAGGGAAGAGTGGAGGATAACGGTATGCAAAAATGCTCTATCAAAAATGGTCACTCGCCCTACACATGACAACTGGCATATAAACATATTGTTGGGTTATTGAACTAAGACAACAAGGCTTAAGCAACTATTTGGTAAGGAAAGACCAATAGTGAGAGGTCAACAATGTGCCACATCTATAGGATATGTGCCATGTGGTTCAAGAGTTATGGTGTTAGGAGGTTTGGGAAAAGATGTTAGTGAAGATAAAGATTGGCATAATAAGGTCGATGAGGGACGAACCAACTATCATCATGGCATGTGTTGGGGACATGTTGTAATAGTGGTGACTCATAGAGGAGGTATCAAAGCAAAAGTAAAAGCAACTTATTACATAAACTGAATAACATAAGCCTACTCCCTACATCTAGATGGCTAGCACAAAATTGGAACAAATTGTAGTGTCATGTCATCTAGGTGAGGTCTCCTCGAAGCATTAATAAATATCCTAGTAGAGGCTTGAGGGCTACATCATTTGTCCTAAAAAGTGATCAATGGCTTGTATTGATTTATGACTGCAAAACTGAAAATCAAACCTTAGTTGAAAGAAATTGGGATGAAAGGAAATCAAGGGGAAAAGGAGAAGCATCTAAAATGACCAATTGTAACGCAACCAAAAGAATTTTAAAAAGAAGGAAAGATTAATGAAGTGGTACCATAAAAAATTTGGTGTTCGAAAATTTTAATGTTGAGGTTTCAACACTTGCCTAACCTTTTACCTCATAAAAACTATGGTGATGTAGCGATTCTTCTATTAATAGAGAAGCTACACAAACCAAATTTCGTGTCAATGGAAGCTAACCATCATTATTATTATCATGAATGACATAATTTAATTAATATTTATTATATTAAATTCAAAATAATAATTTCATATTTTATAATAAATTCTTTCAATATTAATTTTTTTCTTCTTTATGTACTAGTTGGGAGTGATATGCTAAAGCACTACTTGTATGAAGATTATTAGTTGGAAACTTTGTAGGTATAAAAAATCTAACCATACTAAGAGTTGATATAACTTAATTCTAGTCACCCATAAACTAACCCAACAAAAACAATCACTCATAAAGTAACAAAAATATGACATATTTAAGTAATTAAATCTATATTAATAAATCTAACCATGAGAAGGGCCTCTCAACAACTACCATTATTGCCATTATTGCAGTTATTAAAGTGCATTGCGATGCCTCCATGGAAGATTGGTGATCCTATTTTCAAATGAGATGAAGTCCTTTGTGGTCGAGATTTAGCATGAATGCGACTATGGAAATCCATTATGATCGTCACCTGCTTTACACAACTTGCAGTAAAGGAATCTATTGAATTCCTTTTGCCTGCTAGGATTACTTTATGTAGAAGTTACGGTGAAAAGAATCTATGGCATGCCTTTTGCCTGCGAGGAGAATGGACGAGGGAAGGATCTTTTGCGGCGCCAAATTATCTTCAGTCGTCATTGAAAGTGAAATCTGTACATTGAAACAGTAAATTTCTCTGCAACTATGACGTCATGGGACGTAATGAATAAACTTTCTCAAAGCTGTTCTTGGCCATGAATAAATCCAATCAAATCAAATCCTCCTGACAGAACGTACAGAAACACCTAATTTACGGCACTGGTTACAGAAATGGGACATTTATGTATCGTTGGATAGCAACTTTAAGAAGCTTTTTTAGTATAAACCCTTTGTACTATAACTATTGAAACAGTAGGTTTTTGCCTTAGACATTGACGTGTCAGGTTTTTTTAATCAAGAATCCTAAGCTTTCCCTTATACACCATAAATAAATAATATTAAGATATAAAGGAGCCGTTCTAAAAACAGAATTTTGAACATTTCTAAAATTTTGAAGAGAAATATATCACTTCTATGTTATGGAAAAAGATTTGCCAAAGCTGGATGGGGCTTGCCCAACAAAAGCACCTATTTTACATCAAAAGACAAACACTGTGACTCCAATGCCTTTCATTCTGCATGTATGGAGGCACACAAATGGTCATTATGTGGTCCCGAATCCAACTTACAGCCGGCCAAAAAACATTGATTGGTATGATTTTGCAATCTTCAAATTCCTAAGCTGTTTTCCTCCAGTAATATGCCGTCTTTAAATAAAGACCGGTAGACTTCCGGAAATAGTGTGAAATAAATTTTTGGAAAATGCAAATGGCAATTTCAACTTTTTTATAACATGACGTCACAATTCGAAGGCTTTGTCTAATTATTTTAGGTTTTGGAATATTTTTTTAAACCAATTTTTTTTTATGATAGCATAATTTTTTTTTAATTGAAAATGGGTTTAGGTTTTGGAATATTTTTTTAAACCATTTTTTTTGATAGCATAATTTTTTTGTAATTGAAAATGAGTTGTTTTTTTAACCATTTGTCTTGACGATGAAGCACATTTGTTGGTTCTAAACATGCCACAAATGTATTATTATGTGATTTTCGCTAAAAACACTCCTAAAAAACTTGAAATAAATCACAGAAGCCTTATGAATTTGGAATTTGAATTCAAATTCAAATACAATACAATACATACTGAAATAATTTGATTCAAAATTTTTCAGTTCTGAAAAA
This sequence comes from Pinus taeda, assembly GCA_000404065.3. Classification (NCBI taxonomy): domain Eukaryota; kingdom Viridiplantae; phylum Streptophyta; class Pinopsida; order Pinales; family Pinaceae; genus Pinus; species Pinus taeda. The sequence continues at coordinate 83,964 of APFE031092651.1, forward strand.
AAATTATCTAAATATTTTAAAATTTTCTAAATTTACTTGTAACTTGAATAAGGGTGTGTTGTTTTTGGCTTGACCTGCTTCTTCTATGTAGGCTGTGAGAAATACTAGCTGCGATTCATTAATGTGTTTTTACAGTCAAGCAAGGAAAAAAGCCAATTAAATCAGTTTAAATTTCCTTACGTTTAGTTTTAATGTCTCTCACCCTTATGAATTGTTTTTGACGTATAATTGGGCATATGAAAAAATTAACGAATATTCGAATTTTTTTATCAATTTAACCTAATTTAGTAACTATGGTTTAAATAGATTAGTTTCAAACAATATGCTGGATTAATTTTTACTACCCATCTCTACAATATTTTAAACAAATTTACTAACAACCCATTAGGTTCACCTTTGTAACCATTCTCTACCAATTATGACGTTGGAATTTGAATTCAGATTCGAATACTATACAATAACAATACATGGAAATAATTTGATTCAAAAAATTTCAGTTCTGGAAAAATTGTATATTTAAAAAAAATTCTCAACATATTTTAAATTTTTCTAAATTTATTTGTAACTTGAATAAGGGTGCTCTTTCTTTTTTGGCTTGCCCTGCTCACTGCTTCTTCTATGTGGGCTGTGAGAAAATACCAGAGGCAATCCATTAATGTGCTTTTACAGTTTGACCAGGAAAATCACAAATTAAATCAGTTTAGGTCATAGATACCAAATTTGGGTTTAGGTCATAGTTACCAAATTCGTGGTTAAAAAATTCGAAAATTCGCCAATTCCATACTAATACCGTATTATTAGCTAAATTTTGATTCGATTTTCAAAGATGATTAAATGAAAAATTAAACGAGTCAAAATCTGTGGTTGGTGGTCGGTTTTCAATGATAATTAAATGAAAAATTAAATGCGTCAAAATCTGTGGTTGGTGGTTTAGTAGACTGCGCAGATTATTCATTCACTATGAGAGAATGTGAATGGTGGAACAAATAGTGGTAGGATGGCGTTACCGTGGAAAGAAAGAAATTAGAGAAACTGGAAAATCAGAGTGAAATAGGAAAGTTTATAATTTCTAATTTTATTATTGTTTTATGGGTTAAAAAGCTAGTAAAAAAAAAATATGTTACACTGAATTCGTAATATCGTATCAATCCGAATTCGAACTTAGTAACTATGGTTTAGATCTCATCTTCAATATCTCTCACTTTCATGAATTGTTTTTTTACATACCCAAATTTTTTATCAATTCGATCTAATTTGATAACTATGATATAAATAGATTAGTCTCAAACAATACGCTAGATTAACTTTTCAAACGTATGATTACAACCAATCTCTACCATATTTTAAACAAATTTATAAACCACCTACTGGATTCACCTTTATAACGATTCCAACCAATCTCTACCTACTTTAAACAAATTTATAAAGAACGTACTTATCCTTCGTCCAATGTTGTATGCATGAAGGGACCAGTAGGAAAAGAGAGGTTTAAGAATCCAAGTTGAAGCACGGACCATAAAATCTATATTGAAAATACAGCCGGTATGAGGCAAGCAATGGAAGAAGAAGGGACCCTGTGTTCGCCACGCGCTGGGCGTGTCACAGGTGCACTAGGCGCTGCCTATGGATAATATAATGCTTCTGACAGACGATGTACTTACCCGGGCCACCCCTGTGCGCTGCTTCTTCTCTGTGGTTTTCAATTTAATCTGCTGTGTGAAGGCCATTTGCCGTCTAACAGGAAATGAAACTTCATTTTAACCATTGCAGCGATTACTACGGTAATTAAAATGATTGCGACAACTCAATATATGAGAATCTGAGGAATAGTTGTGGCCTAGATGAAAAGATATGCAAATAATATTGAAAGGCACCACTCACTGCACAGAGCAGCTCACCATACACGAAATCCGTAAAGGATTGATTGAATTACTTTGTCTTCATAATTCAACGGTCTTGCTTACAAGAAGGGCCGTGGAGGTTCAGTAAATGTGTCCGAAAATCTGAGAATAGTTTTGTGCATTATTTAGTGAGAGATCTCGAGTGTTAAAATGTATGTTGAGACTCGTATCCATCAAAAGTCCACATAGCTAAATCGATAGGGATGGAAGATGAAGACCATATGACGAATTATACAAATAAGTTACATATATACATTCACAATATCGGAATGAGTCCATGCTTTTTGAATATAAATTAGTGTTACTAAAACTTAATTTGGATCCAATTCCACCGTATCTGGAAAATTTTACTTCAATATTTTTAACTAAATAGGAATTCAATTAAAATGAGTTGGTTTCTTCCTGTTAAAATGGTATTAAGTCAAATAAAAGAAATGCTTATTCGTTAATGCTTAGAGCAACAAATTTTTGGTTATAAAATAATAATTGACATAATTTTCTAACAACGGATAATAAAATATTTTAATGGTACTAAATATTAAAAAAAAAAAAATATTAATATATTTTAAAGTGTTATGTTAGAAAGATTTTAGTAAATTTCTGAGTTTTATAGATTTAAGTTTTAAGATAGGATATTGTAATTCACATGTTTGGTAGCATTTTATGAAAATTCGTTGTATCTAATATAATAGTAGCATCTAATGGTTTGAAATTATAGATTTTTGGGAAAATTATATATAAATTTTTTTAATTATTTCTTAATTTTACATATGAAATGTTTTAGGTAGTAATTATATAGGAAAAATATCTGCCCAAGCCTCGATAAAAGTAAAACCAAAATTAAAATAGATATATTTCTCATTTACTATATATCTATATATAAACAAATTTTTATATCTCTTATTCTTTTTAATTTAATTAACTCCATACTAAGTGTTTTAGTAAGACACTCTATAACTTAATATAATATAATTAAATTATCATATTTTAATGTTGGCAATATTATTTTTTTTAGTCTCTTTGAGAGGAGAGGCTCATTCTACAACCCAATATGATGTATGGTGTGTAAGCCTATCCAGTCATTAAAGCTAGAATTTTGAATCAAAGTTGAAATTTTGCTCATGTTGGCCAAAATAGTTGAGAAACAAAATCTAAAAAAACACTAAAGAACTATACAAAACATTTAAATAATGTTTGCTCATAAAAAAATTTGCAAGTGAAGAAAGTGGATCCCTCTCATCCCTCTCCGCTCATGTTAGATCCATATTTAAGATGGATCTATGTTGGTGGGCAGTTCAACTAGTGATCAAAGTGATATGAATCCATGCTAGCCCCTTGGTGGGTAGTTCAATTCGTGATCTAAGTAATATGAATCCATGTTATCCCCTCTCAGCTCATGTTAAATCAGTGTTTAAGATGGATCTATATTGGTGGGTAGTTCAATTGGTGATCTAAGTAATATGAGTCCATACTATCTAGGTTATCCAATGTTCGAATCACCTTGTAAGGAAGTTCTCTATAGGCCCTCTGAGGTTTATCGGTAGCCATATTCTTTTAAACGACCAAAAAAATATTATCTATTATAAAATTAATTTAATGAATAATAAGGAAAAAAAAGTGCATTGCTAATAGCTATTTATAGATAAGTATAAAATAATATATTTATCATTCATATATATATGAATTTTTATATTTAATATTTCGATATGATAATTAATACTACCATGATAATTAATATTCATTTAGACTAAATTGGATTATTTACTTTATGCACTTAAGAGATTATTTTGAATTTTTAGAATTCACCATCATCATAATTTTGTGGTGTTAAAATATTAGTAATGTTCGTTTTATAACAAATTTTTTGAAACTGATATCTAATATCAAAGAGAAAGTGTTTTTCATCTCCAACCCTCTTAGAATCACAAATGTAACACTCTTTAGTCCCAAGGATTTTTGGAATTGACCTATGCTTATGAGAATTCGTTCTTATTTCAGCAAAGATTATTTTTCATTTTTATGGTTGTCAAGACAAAGAGATACTTTTGATATTCTATAATAATTCTGATCCCCTTCTTATAATATTTAATTTTCTCTTTGTTTAGAACTCTTTATGAAACCACATTTTCTCCTTAAATTTTGATGTATTTATATTTTTGAACTATCATTAATTCAGAAAACAATGCCCTCCTTTATTCCTAACAGTTTAGCCTAATACTAAGTATCCTTAAGCTTTCTCATCTTCACATGAAGGTGGTTTTAGAAATTTCATTGCCTTATATGTTATGTAAATTCCTTGTATACTAGGTAGTTGATCATATCTACACTCTTAATGGGGGAGATGATTTATTATAAGAAGAGAATGGGATAAGGCATATTCCCTTCAATTCTGAGATTATAGGGTATACAATTTATTTGGATTTGCTATGTATTTCTTCTTGACTTGTTAGAAAAATTACATGCACAAAATTCATATCCATATAAAACAACAAAATAAATAAATGTGTCAAAGAGGAAATTTCTTCTTAAATCTCAAATCTAAAATTCCATTGGCTTACAATTATTTTCAAATCCATACTAATATTTCCACCCTTCATTTATTCCTTTTTTAATGCTATACTTCTAGTTGAGCTTGCTGAATATCAATTCCTTGGTATCTGTATTGAGACACTTCCTCACTCTATTGTTGTGATATAGGTGATATTATCATAATACATTAAAATTCCATTTTGTGAGTAAGTCATACCTATTCCTAACTATAAACACTTAAGTATTCATAGTTTCTTACAAGAACCATAGGGACTCCTACCAATAAGAACAATATCATCCACATAAACAAGAAGAATGACAATTATACCATAGTAGGATTGATGTTAAATGTGAACCCAAGTCAAATTAATTAAACAAATATAATATTTTTTTGAATTTTTGAAGCTTTATAGAACACTATGGAAGGAATCAAATGAGCCATCCTTTTGGGCACAATAGATGGTATTACATGAAATAAATTTTATAAATATATTAGAAGTCATTCGTAACACAAAAAAGTGAAAAGTGAACTCGAGAGAAGTGAATGGGTGAAAAATGAAGCTTATGTATTTAATTTTCCAAACACATTAAAGCTATTAATCCTTTCCCATGGTTTTTCCCACTCCTAAGTTCTCCATGTAAATCTGGTGAAATGTTTACAAATTTTTTCATTTGCTATGTTTTGTTTTGAGGTAATTTTTTCCCATGCTATTTTTTTTATAAACAAGTTGTACCACAGTTGTTGGTCCTTAGTGATATTGGTGTAAGATATGTCTTTTAAGAAGTATGGAGACAAGTGTAATGAGAGATATGGAGAAGTGTACAAGGCCAATTTCGCCATATGGAAATCACAAATGGAGGATATGCTAAATTATAAGGATTTATATTTGAAGATTGAGGGGGTGGCAAAGAAACGCTCATTGATGACATATGAAGTTTGGAATTTACTAGATAAGAAGTCCATCACTACAACATCGAATTACTTGGAAAGGTGTTTGTTACTTCAATATGGTTGTTGTGAATATCGTATAAGGGTTATGGAAAAGACTACATGGTCTATATGTGAGAAACACAGATTCAAACAAAATTTTCTTGATGAAGAAGTTGTATCATCACAAAATTGAGGAGGGTGCTTTAGTTAGAGATCATTTAAATTAATTTAATATATTGTCAATCAACATGCCTTTGCTAAAATTGTTTTAGATAATGAAACTAGAGTCATCATACTAATATGTTTCATGCCAAATAATTAGCAAAATTTGATAGTAGCTATGAGCACTTCAATGCCCATAGGATGCATAAAGTCTCATGATGTTAGCAACAATTTAATGAATAATGAGTTCCAATGTCAATTAATTGTAGAAAAATAAGGGGAACAAACTCCACATTTAACTGATCATCGAAGGAAAATTGAACATAATAGACAGGGTTGTTCAAGATCAAGAGGAAAATTGAAATCAAGAACAAGAAGACATACATGTATTCATTGTGGAAAATCAGGGAACATGAATAGAGACTAATGGATCTAAAAGATAAAATAAAAGGAACAAAAATTAACCAGGCTCACAAACCAAAAATCAAGTAACAAAAATGAAGGTGAGGCCATTGTTGTGGTTTTATAAGGCGATGTTTATTTAGTATTCTAATAGAAGAGGCATTCTTATATACTTTCAGTATTAGCATTTTTTGTATCTTTAACTTGAAGGATTTTCACCATGTGACTATATGCAAAAACATATTTTCATATAAAGCTAGCCATTATGACATAATACATTTGGGGACAATCCCTTTAGTGAAATTATTGGAGTGAGATATGTCTAAATAAAGACAATGGATGGGTATTATATCCTTTTTAATAGGCTAGGCATGTTATATATATGTGCATGAGTTTCATCTCAATGGTTGATTATATAATGAAAGTTGCTAGATAATATTTAGAAACAGTGACTGGAAAATTAGGAAACAATCATTTTTTATCTCGAGAGGATTCAAGGGGTAATCCTTATATAAATTGTGGGAAACAAAAAGATATTATATGTGATTATTTTTGCAAAACAAGGAAATTGTAGATTTATATTTAACTCGATCCCACTTAGGGCCATGAAATGTATTTTTCTATGATATGAGGATGTTAAGTTTCGATACCATATGTGGCATCTAGTTAAGAATAATGTTTTTAGAAGAAAGGATGTCATATTTAATAAGTTAAATATGTTTAGATGATCGATAGGTGATATTTAGGTTGAGAAAATTATTGACAAGTTTGCAAGACAACAAGAAAATATTCTACATTTGTAAGAAACTAGGAAATCAATTCAATAAGATAATGGACAACAAGTGGAACATGATGGGATCATGAAGAAGAAACCTCATAGCATCCTCTAGATGACATCCAAAAGGAAGGCATGCTACCATAGTTTTTTCATAGGTCATTAGATCTTGTAATCCCTTTGAAATATTCCACCCTAAAATTATATTTTGTTAACTGGTAAAGTGAAATTGATTGTTTTTAGGGGTCTTGTAAAGTAGATCTAGCAAAAAATGGAAGAAAGAAATGGAGGAGAGCAGCTCCTTGATGGAAAACAAAACCTAGGTGTTAGTATATATTTGAAAAGGAAGAAATCATCCATAAGTGTTATCCTTCAATGATATTGCCATTTTAGATATGTAATGTGAATAGTTAGATTTAAAGACACCCTTCCTTCATACAGAATTAAAGGAGAAGATTTATGTGGACAAAGTAGAAGGATTCAAATTAAAAGGTAAAGGGAACCTAGTTTGTAAATTGAAGAAGAGGCTCTATGTGATGAAATACACACCCCACTGATGGTACAAAATAATTGATTTATTTATGTTAAAGCATGGTTTTAAAAGGAAAGAGGTTGATCATTGTGTCTGCATTAAGAAGTATGACCAGTAAATGTATGTTATACTATTGTTGTATGTGGATAAAAAACTCATTTTTAGACAGGAAAAAAAACATGATCAATACGTTTGCAAAGGCTTTTGGCAGTGAATTTGCAATGAAGTAGTTTTGATCTAGCACAACAAATATTAGACATGAGGATAATATGTGACAAAAATTACAAAGTGTTGTGGTTCTAACAAGAAAAGAATCTTAAGAAGGTGTTAGATGGGTTTAATATAAAGGATTCTGAGCAAGTCGATACACCCCTAGCATCCCACTTCAAAATCAGTGTTTCTTTATGCCTTTGTGATGACAAGAAGGAGGAGTTGAGAAAAATACATTATAATTTAGTACTTGGTAGTTTAATGCTTTCCATGGTATGTACCGAATTAGATATTTCACATTCAATAGTAGTCAACATATTCCACACGAATCTATAAAAAAAACATTATTAATATGTAAAATGGACTTTACAATATCTCAAAGATACTAGTCATTATTGCTTATGTCTTGGTAATAATAATATTATGTTTCAAGGTTATATAGAATTAGATATGACTAGATATGTGTATAGTAGAAAATCCACCACTAATAATTTATATACTTTTTGGAGTTTAAATGATGTCCATACTATGGAAAGTGGTAGACCTCTCTAGATACGAAAAATCCTACAATAAGATGTTCTGGACATGGATATCTTTAAGAGAGCTAAGAATAAAACAAAGAAAATATTTGTTGCATTGCGATATTCCAACTACGAATGATTTAGCAAAAAAAACTAGCAAATGATTCAAAAAAAAAGCAAATTTATGTGAGATGGCCGTGGATTCATTAATTTATAGTTAGAGACTTGAGATAATATAATAACCAAGACTTTTCTATTGGACTCATTCATGATGAATTAAATATTGAGAAACGATTAATAGCAAAGAGACAAAAATATTAGAAAAATATTAACTAAAGCTTTTTTAGTTTTTAAGAGGGATACTGTTATATGTGAAACCAAATAAAATCAAATAGATAAATATAATATTTTCTTTATTCCTTCAAAATATTTTGAAATATTACAAGAATCAAATGACTCATGCTTTTGAACACATAGTATTGGTAATGTATGGTACTCGCCCATGGTTTACATGAAATAATTATATTATTGGTAATGTATGGTACTCGCCCATGGTTTACATGAAATAATTATATTGTCCTTTTGTTATTTTTTATTTAATTATTAACATCAGATATGCCACTTCTTTCTTCCAGAAGAATCTTATGCACATATATACCAAAAATAGAAAAGGCAAGTAACAACATGAATTAAAAATTGCAACTTGGAAATGATACAATACATATCATAAAAAAAATTAATAATAAAAATATATAAGTGTAGAGACATTTTAGCAACCTCCAACATAGTTATAAATGGGATGGAAAATATATAATGATATGAACATATTATATATAATAGTAATATTAGTAGTTTATTGTTATTGTTATATCTATTTATTATATTATTATTCCAATAATAAAAATAATAATATATTAATTTTTATTATTCTTTGTTCAATAATATTTATATATTAAGTGAAATAAAATATTATAACAAAAATTAAACTTATAAAAGCTATTTTAACTATATTACATTTTAATTTGGTTGAAGTATGTTTTCAAACAGTTTCTTTTTGACTAGGAGCTCATCTTCATATGAACTAAGGAAAGAGGTTAATGGCTCAAGGCAAGAGTGAATAAAATAAATGTTAAATGTGATGATTAATTTTCAACTATTAATAATTAATCATCACAAACGAGAGGGGTCAATTTTCTTAAAATGTGAGCTAAGTCAATTCGATTTAAAATAAATTCATACTAATTATTCATAACATTTTTTTTATATTTTTATAAGTTTCACATTTCTATATATAGAAATATTCTTACTTTTAATTTTATGAAAATAATTTCACATATTTTATACTTTTTTAATGTAGTGTGTATGCTATTTATTATATATATATATATTTATTATATATATATATATATATATATATATATATATTATATATATATATATCTATTTTTATTGTATATATTCTTTAATTAATTAATTAAATAAATATGAATTTTGATACAATGATTATAAATATGAATTGTTTTTTTATTTATATTTCAAGTTGAATTTAATTTATAGCTCCTATTTATATTATATATGTATTTAGCATTTTGATATTTAAAAATATCATGCCCTTATTAGTCAAATTTATTAAGTTTTATATGTTTAATAATTAAGTGTTTTGAATTATCATAATTATAATTATAAATATGAATTTTCATTATTTAAATTTACCTTATTGTGATATAACATTGAGAATTGGGGCTATAAATTTTAGAGAATGATTACAAGAGGCTGGAATTCTTACTGTGAGCTTGAAAACAATTTTAAGTCAATTGATGTTTGTGTTTAGAGTAAAAAGAAATTCCTCTTCAAGATTGTTGTCACCCTATTATTTTATATGGATATGAGGATTGGGGCTATAGTATATATATAGAATCATGGAGAAATATTGAGATCATCCAAAAGAAATTTATAAAAATACTCCCTACCCTATTCTCTTGATTGATTATAGCCTCACCCCCATCGAAATCATAGCTATGTTATGTATGTGATGCACAAGAAGAAGTTGTACAATATGGAAGCGAAGAGTATCCCCAAACTTTCTTCTAACTCTAATCATAACCCCCACCACCTAGTCAAGACATAAGGATTCCCACTCCTGGTTTGACCATTAGGGGATAAAGGAGGAGATATCTTGGAGAATAATGATAATATAAAAAAACATTATTATTTCCAAATTCAAGGATATGTTGTGGGATGATAAGGATTCAGAGGGAAAAAGAAAGCTAAGATATTATAAGGAGGTGATCAAACCCCACTCTTGCTAACCAAAATTATTTTTCTATCTTAATCATTGCTAAGAATAAAATGAGCATTTTAAAGATAAGAACTAATTCTCATGAGCTTCCAAGGTAAATTTGGTGTTAGTCTATTCCCAAAACACCTTCGGATGAACGAATTTGCCCCCTTTGTGATACTAAGAGAGTTGAAAAATGCACTTTATCTTTGATTTCCGGACTTTTGCATTCATTCTCCTTTTCAAAATATTTGTTACACTACCAACCTTCTTGACTTGTTAAGTTAACAAAACTAAATAATCTCATAAGTCTTCTTTTTTATCATAGAAATCAACTATTAAAGAGTGCCAATTAACCACTTAATTTCTTAATGTCAGATAGATCATACCTCAATCTTTATGGAATTAACCACCATCATCATTATTATAAATTTTTAAATAGAAAAAATGTTTGTAATTTAATAAATAAAAAGAAAAATAAAAATATAGATAAATTGAATTGGATTAACTTACTATTTTTAATACTTTTGTTGAGTAAATATCATGTTTTATTATTAAATTATTATTATTATTATTATTATTATTATTATTATTATTGTTATTATATAATACCTCAATGGCTGATATTATAACATCTTTCCCATATTGAATAGGCATCAAACATTTAAAATCATTGAAAACCACTACAAATTCTCTCATAATGAATTATAGAACACCTCTAAATATAATAATATGTTTTAAGATTGAGAGAGCGGTCTGGTGGAATGACAATTTAGGGCTACTGAAGAACCTATGACAACAGACCTGTACACACCTCTGCACTATTGTCATTACTGCCAGAAATATGACGAACAATAAATGACAAGGAGAGTCACACGCATCATGAACCCCCCAAGGGGAGGACGTTGCACCTCCCCCCAGTGAAAATGAAACTCCTCAAATGCATGAGGAAGGTACCAGACACGATGAACAAAATGGAGCTAGACTGGAAACAGATCCACAAAATGCCAAGATGGATGAGAAAGAGCATCCCCAAGTCACATCGACCACTTGCAAGCCAGTTGTTGCTGAACGCCCGAAGATAGAGCTCCCAAGTCACCAAATCAATGCTTTGATCCAGTACATGAGAGACCATGCCTTGATTGAAAAATTTATAGGACTATGGCCAACAGACAAAGCAATGCATGGTTGGATAGCAGCTAAGTGGAAGCCGAAAGGACACATAATCACGCATCTAGGACCTAAAGGGTTGTTCACGACCATCTTTAACTGCTTAAAGGACTGAAACAGAGTCCTAGATGGAGGGCCCTATTACTTCAATGCAGCTGGCCTGTATCTACGGGACTGGGTTGAGCGATTTAATCTAGACAAAGAAGATCTCAGTCGGGCACTAGTCTGGATCCGTCTCTATTCACTCCCTCCAGAATACTGGGATGAAAAGTCTCTACAAATCATTGGAAATGGTCTCGCTGAATTTCTCAAAATCGTACAGGAGACAAAACTTTGAAGATACACTTCCTATGCTTGAATTTGCGTTTATATGCATCTCAGCAAGGCACTTCCAGATGTGGTAAGTCTCTATCATGACGATGTTGAATGGGTTCAGTTAATAGATTATGAACATGTTCCATTTAGACATAGGAGATGCCATGCCCTGGGCCATCTGTTTCAAGACTATCCTTTAAATCAGAAACCCTCGAACCCCTCAGCCTCTGATAAGCATGATTTGGATGGCTTCACTAAGGGCGCCAATTATAGAGAAAACAACAAGAAACCTGCTTCAAACCATAAGATGACTCATGCCAATTCATCAAAGCCTTCTACGAGCAATAGTTTTGAAGCGTTGGCCCGCCAAGATGTTTATAACTCTTAAAACCCCACACCCCAGAGGAGGAACCCAAGCTGGACAAACAATCTACCCATTTTGATTACAAGAAATCCCAAAAGGATTCCCTACCCACAGATCTTTCCTCCTCGGCTCTGCGTAAAGTCCCAACTTGGAACTCTCAGGGAATGGAGGTAGATAACCTGCAACCTACTTCTACAATGGAAGCAAAAAAAATAGAAGGATTAAGTGATACCCAGCACATGGAAGAGGAACCAGAAAGCATAGACATTAGGGATATGGATATTCTTGGCCTAGAGCAGGCATGCAAAACAAAAAATTATGACAAAATTCCAGAGAGACGGCTTGAGAATCTGGTAGTGATTCTCTCAAGGGCACAACTACAAAAATCCATAGGCATTCAGACTAGAGGTCTTTGGGATGGGAAAAATATCACCAAAGACAACAAAAAGAGAGGAAGGAAAATAGGTCGCCAACCAACCATCTACATCGGGGAAATGTTGGTGGAGTCAGGAAGATACTCCAAGCTTAAAAAGTATTACAACTCTCTACCCAACATCCCATCATGGAGCTAATCTCATGGAATATTAGGGGGCTCAATGGCCCTAGGAAATGCAGACTGATTAAAAATATGATACAGCAAGAGAAGCCTCAAATCCTCTTTTTGCAAGAAACCAAATGCAACTCTACCTCTCTAGACTGAACTGATGTAAAAGTCTAGCTAGGTAGTCTCGCAGCCACAATGGATGGCTCTAGTACTTTAGGCAGCTTGGTAATCATTTGGGATGCACGCACCACTACGCTCAATAACATACATGCAAACAAGCATTTCATTCAAGCTACTTTCCACATCACAGGGACCAGTATACACGGTCATTTAACCAATGTCTATTTTCCCCAGGAGGCTATGTACAAGGTAGACATTATGAATACCCTATCTTTAATCAATGCTAAAAGAGCTCATCCACTCTGGATCACTGGGGGTGTCTTCAACATGATAACTAAACTGGAAGAAAAACGGGGAGGAAAGATCAGACTGGACAAGGAAAGTAATAATCTAAAAGATTTCATTCAAAACAATTCGCTAATTGACATGCCATACAATAATGGACTTTACACTTGGAGTAATAAAAGTGCAGGTTCGCATCAGATTGCTTCTCGTCTGAACAAATTCTTACTCTCAGACAACACAATCCATCAAGGAGGAGACCTCTCAGCTTCAATACTACCGCTCTCAGGATTAGATCACTAGCCAATTTCTCCCCAATGGTCACAACCAGGCAATGCCACCTATCGGCCATTTCGCTTTGAGTCTTTTTGGATGACACATCCAGATTTCATCAACCTAATAACTTCCAAATGGAATAATTTCTCTCCTCCAAATGGTACAAAATGTTTCAATTTCAGCAGAAGCTTAAACACCTCAAGAGTAAAATAAAACAATGGAACCATTCTTCGTTTGGTAACATTTTCCAACCTCAAATTGCTCTCAATCAAGGCATGAAACAACTGTAGCAAAGGATCATCATAGAAGGTAGATCAGAGGAATTTTTAGAATAGGAAAAGTCTCTTGAATCTCAGATATCAAAGAGGGAAAAATAGGAAGAAATGCTCTGGAGGAAAAAATCGAGAATTAGATGGCCAAAGGAAGGAGAAGAAAGCACAAAATTTTTTCACCAAACTACTATTCAACGAAGAATGAATAACAACATCGCTCACATCCAAAATGAGCATGGGGTAAAGGTGGAAAAACATGAATATATCGAACACGAACTTCTCAACTACTTCAAGCAGGCTCATCAAGAACCACAAGTTGACAGATCACAAGCCATAGAAAAAATTGCAATGAACATTCCAAAAGTAGTCACAGAGGAGCACAACCCACTCCTACTCAGGCCGACCGACTTATAGGAGGTGGAAAATGTAGTACGTCAACTGAAAGAATGGAAGGCGCCTGGCCCTAACGGTTTTACTTCCAATTTTTTCCACAATTTCTAGGAGCTGATAAAAATGGAAGTTTGGCAGGTAGTTGAGGAATCGATAACTTTGAGGTGGATTCTTGTAGCCATGAATGCCACATTCATTTCCCTTATCCCCAAGGAAGATCAATCCAGTACCCCTAATAAATATCAGCCTATTGCCCTGTGCAACGTCATCTACAAGATTGTCTCCAAAATCATTACTTCAAGACTCAAATCGTTGCTACCCCTTCTCATTTTGCCTGAGAAATCTGGATATGTGGAAGGTAGGTAGGCAGACTATAGATGGCATGATCCTTACTCATGAAATCATCCACTCCCTGAAGCACTCCGAAAAGTCAGGTATGCTCCTTAAAATAGACCTCTCAAAAGCCTTTGATAGCTTAAGTTGGTTGTACACTTAAAAGACTCTAATTTCCTTTGGTTTCTCTCTCCCTTGGGTAAGATGGGTAATGAGTCTTATATCTTCCTCCTTCTCCTCTATTTTGATCAATGGCATTCCCTCCTCTCCTTTTCATCCTTCCTGATGAATCAGACAGGGAGACCCTCTCTCCCCTTTCCTCTTCATTATTATGGTGGAAGGTCTTGGCTGAAGCATTAAAAATGCTGAGCAATCCCAACATCTAAGAGGCCTTTCCTTTCCTAACACCCCTCCTTTCACCTACCAGCATTTTGTGGATGACAACATGACTTTTTTCATCCTTCAGTCCAGGAAGCATGTCAATTCAAATCTCAATTTTTGGACTTTTCGGATGCCTCTAGTGAAAGAATAAATAAAGCCAAATCCCAAATTTTCTTTTTTCATACCCCTGTAGTTACCCAAGTTTCCATCACCCACATACTTGGATTCACAATTGCTACTCTCACATCCAAATATCTTGGCACTCCCATGACTGACTCTACTTTGAAACACTCATCTTGGAGGATGCTCTTAGAAAAACTAGAGGCGCGCCTCTCCTCTTGGACTCATAGGGCCTTCAATATGGCCAGTCATCTAGTCTTAATTAAGGTGGTTCTCCAATCCATGTCGTTGTCTCTCTTCGCGACCTTAGCTACACCCAAATGGGTTCTCAAAGAAATCAAACATATCCAGCGATCATTTTAGTGGGGCAATCTAGGACAAAATCACAAATGGGCTTTGGTTAAATGGGACACAGTATGTCTAGCGAAGCTTGCAGGTGGAATTTGACTGCGAGATCCTTATCACGGCAATGTGGTCATGGGTGCTCACAATTGGTGGAAATGGCTTACCGCGCTGTTCAACCCCCAGACCACCCTCTCGACAACAAAATATGCTAGTAATTGACCTATAAAATAACTAATCAAAGTTTTAGAAGTTAGCCTGGGTTCTCTAATCTGGAATACAGCCAAGCAACACAAGATCTTAATTCAACAGCATAGTTTCTAGGAAGTTAAGGATGGCAACACAACAAGGTCCTAGGAAGAATCCTGGCAGCAACAACCCAAATTAAAGGACTTAATCTTACCTCTTCAAATCCCAGAGCAGGAATTATAGACATCTGACAACGTCAAGCTTTTCTGGCACCCTTCCACAACACAAGGGTACAGGGAATGGCTTCGCACAGACCACATCTTAAGACATGGAATGGAATCAACTCAACAGGTTCTTGGTATAGAACTAACTAAGAGAAGAATACAACATTCAGATGAAAATGATGTTCTTAGATGGGGCTATGAAGAAAAAGGAACCTTCACTACTCGGGAGGCTTATAACATCATCATAAAGGAACTCACTGTCAAAGATCCTCTTTGGAACAAAGTCTAGGACCCCAATATTTGGTTGAAAGTTTCCACCTTTCTATGGCTTTTATGTCAAAACAAAATCCTTACGTGGGATAATCTCTGGAAGAGGAACTTCCACAACCCCTTCATTTGTCCCAATTGTAAGCAAGAAGAGGAATCCACTAAGCATCTTATGCACTCTTGTCCACTAGCACAGAAGCTCTGGGAAAAGTCTGTTTTAGATGCCAAAAGGATGGGCGGATCCAAGGAGATATTATATCCACTCTTCACAATTGGGCTCAGAACCCATTTAAAAGAAAGATTTTAAACTCCTTATGGAAGCTTATTTCGGGCTTTCTCATGTGGACAATATGGAAGGAGAGAAACCGGTGAATCTTCAAGGACCAATCCTTACCCTTGGAAACTCTTTGGAATACAATATGTCAAAATATCAGGGAAAATTTACTTCTTCAAACATGGGATGGGGAGGACTTTCCTTCCCTCCCTCATGAACAAAACATATGGGAAAACTAGAACCTTCGGTGGAATCAAGAGATGATAATCAAAGGAAAAATTCTAGCAAAGAGTAGGACACCAGATAAGTGGCTTCCTCCTCCCCATCACATGTTCCAGCTAAAATTTGATGGACCCTCGAAAGGGAATACAGGAAAAGAATGATTTGGGGGAATATCTAGATATTGTAATGGAGCTCCCCTTCTAACCTACTTAGCCTCAAATGGATGGGACACTAATAACTTGGCAGAATTAGAAGAATTATGGCAGGGACTCCTTCTAGCTCAAAATCATGGTTTTTTCCTGCTTGTTATAGAAGGCGATTCGCAGATCCTTATAAATATGGTCAACAAAATTTTGCAGGGAACACCATTAAGAAAAGTGAGCAACAGTTGGAGATTGGCAAGTTGGCTAGAACTTTTTGAAATCTGGCTCTCTTCCCACAGAGCAGTCAATCTCAAGAACATACATTGTGATGGCAATAAAGTGGCTAACCTATTGGCTAATATAGGAGTGGAAAGTGGGATGGATCTCCATGTAGGTTCACTTTCTACAATAGCCACTGAAAAGCAGTTCTTGGAATATAAGGAACTGGTGAAGAGTGAAATGACACAAGAAGAAGAAGCACACCTAGATGCGGGTGATCATCGAGACATTTAATGGTGACTCGATCGATTGACAGTGTTCGGACCAGCCAGATGGTGGCCAGCACACCATCTCAAGTTCACGTGAAGTGAACGCAGGCCCACCTGCATGCTACATTTAATGGCTGCTCAGGCCAAGATCTAGATGTAGTTTGCCTTAACATGGAGCCTTTCAACCCCTTAGTCTGCCCTCCTTCCCTCAGCATTTTCCCACCCCAAGCTGGAAATCCCTGCAACCTTGGAAATGGGCATCATTGCTCCCATTCCAGGCATTTCCCTCTGAATCCTACCTAGTCACCCTTTGTTCATACTCTGTTATCCTTTTTGGCTTTCTATCATGCTGAATTCCATTCCCACCACATTGATATGGTCCGTCGCCGAATGAGGAGCCGCAGGTGTGGTACTCACAGTGGCAGCACTCGCCCATAGCCGGCGCAGAGCTCTGAACCTACCTTACCACCTCCTCCCCATGAAAATTCTCCACCTCCCAGCATGCCTCACACACATTATCCTCAAACTCGTAGTGGTCGAGGTCCTGTGTAGGCTTCAGTGGTTCTGCACAGAGATTTCAGGCTTCATACGACCACTTTTCCTTTGCACCCCAGTTCGGTCCCTCACTCAACTCAATTTAGATTCTAGAGCAACCTGAATAGGCCTATTGTAACTACCAATGCTACCATTGTATTCTCTGAAGAAAGTGAGGAGCACAACACTCATGTGAGAAACTCATAAACACAACTTCAAGAGGAACGCAGTCATGGAATTCGTCATGGCTCTGAGCAACTCCCAAAGGAAGAAGACAGGGGAACTCAGCTTGGCAGACTACATGCAGAAGGAGAACATGCTGGAGACATTCGACATCTATGTGGCAGCTCAGTCGAAGCTTCTATATTGATGGCTATAGCCAGCAGTTCGAGCGACACCCTTCCTACGAGGGAGCCTCCAAGTGGCGTGGTGGAAGGCGGCATGGGGGAGGTAGATGAGGATTAGTATTGGTACGCTTGTCGCATTGTCGAGGAGATTCGTGAACAGGATGGACCCAAGCGAAGCCACGTGGCATCCGTTGCCACCTACGCGCCAACTTAGGTTTCTGCCGCTGACGGGTTTGGTCTAGTCACTTGTTGTTTTTTATTTTTATCTAAATGATAGGCGGTTATGTCATAATTTTAGCTACATCATGTGGTGTTGTGTCAAGACTTCTTCTGGTTTCTTCGATGTTGGTCCAGGTCATATGTATGGTTTTCTTCTATGGCAAACTGGTTTCCCCAAATATGGGGCAGTTTAGATACTCCTGATGAACTTTGTTGTTAACGGTTGAGGCTTAGGCCTCGAAGGAATTATATTTTTTGTTTATTTTAATAGAATTAGCCTTACACAGAAATAAAATAAAAAATAAATATGTTTGAAGATTAAATATATTAACTAAAATGATTCGAAATATTTAATTTAATTTAATGAATTTTAATTACAACTAATTTTTTATACATATGTTTTTGTATTTATCCCCTTTTCAATTATAAATTAAAAAAGTTATAATAATAATGATAATTTATAAATAATATAATACTTTTTTATTATATTGATATCATAATTTAGATTTCATAGAAGTACATTCTACGAGTATTTACTTATTCTTAGCGAGTCATTAGGAAAAGTAGACAACTTAGACAATTTCAATTAATTGGAAGTATTAAAATAAATCCCTTATAAAAGAGGACTAGTAACATGATAAATATATCTAAAAATAGTTTCTTTGATAGTACCTAATGTAGACTTTCCTAAATCCTTTCACCATCTATTAATACATAAAAAAGTAGAAAACACAACATAAATTCAAAAGATGCATGTACTAGGCTATGGGGGAGTCTATTTGAACAGTTACACATACATCATTCTCTTCTTATATGTCTATAAATTCAATGTCTACCAAATGTTTAGCCATGATACTAATATTCCTATCTTTCTAACTGATTTGTCTCTTTTCTTGATTTAGCTATAAAGTATTTCTTGTTTTTCTTCTAAAATTTCGAGGACTCTCCCCATGATTTTTTTAATCTGCTAGTAGATGTCCACCACCTGAAGATATATCGTCTTATAAGATTTGATATAACTAGTTTATGAAACCAAACATCCAACTTATTTTATTAAATCAATGTCAAGTATAAACCTTGTCCGTTTTCAAGCCTCCTCCTCAACTTCTACAATTTCGTGTCTAATTTATGATGGGGTGTTCATGTGCTAAGTTCTTGAAGTGGTAACTACCGAGGAGTTTCTCTTTCTTTTTCTCCCCCCTATGTTATATTACTTGAGGCATTTTGTAATTGTTGTTGGAAACACCACTGAGTTCTATTAGCATCAATTAGTTTTCCTCACTCACCTTCTAGGTATCTTTCTCACTATTAAATACAACACAGAAAATTGCCTTGTGATAAAATTTCCTTGTTTTCCTTGAAATTGGATCTCAATTTCTATACTCTAACAAGGATGAGGTTTTGAGAGAAGATAAGGGTGGATTTTGTTATGAGGCCATAAATAAGGTAGTAGAATCACATAAACATCCAAAAATAAAGAATTGGAGATTGAATAAAAATACCAATAAAAATTTATTGGCTGAGGAAAAAGGTGCTCGCCAATGTTCCTCCAAGAAGAGGATGGTGCTACTAGTCACATGAGGTTAAGGAAAATAGTCCCAATAAAACAGAAAGCGATACCAATACCTTAGAAATAATAAAATAACTAGTCCATCATAAAAAATAAAAACAAAACAAAACAAAACAAAAAGACAAAAAAACAAATTACCTCCTAGTGGATTGGAGGAAGAACCTCAATACCAGGGGGAGGAATAGCCTAAGAAGTGAGGGAAGAGGGAGGAGGTACAAAGGAACAAAAAAATTAACATGTATTAATACATTTATTCACAGTAGAAAATTAACCATGGAAAGTTCTAGAAAGACCTAAATAAATGACATTCAGGGAACTAGGCCCCCTTATGACTAATGAGTAGTTCCAGGTCAAATTTTTAGGGATGAAATTAACTAAAAATAATACCCAAAACGAAGATCAACTATGAAAAATTGACTTACAAGACCAGGTCAAATTTTTCAGGGATGAACTTAACCAAAAATAACATCCAAAACAAAGATCAGGTACGAGAAATTAACTTACAAGACTTGGGTTCTGGCTTACAGACCAAAGCATGCTTTCTTTATTCCAAATTAATTGATGTATAATTGTTGTGAAGTTTAGAATACTAATTGAATAAGACAATTACAAATTTGTTTCCTAAGCCGAGTCAATGCAAGATATCGTGGAAACTAAGAGAAGAATGTCCAGGATAGTTTATCAAGTACTCAATTATGTGAATTTAATTGCCTTGCACTTTAAGTGCCATGATTATTCCATATATAGACCCATCTTCTAACCCATGTTCTAGAAAAAACCGTGACATACATGAATATGATGGATGTTACAATCACTAAATTTAGAGGTTTGCCTTTTCGTATCTATTCACCACTAGCCATCATAAAAAACTATTAGGGAAAACCCATTTGAAATGATGCAATGCTAAACTCAAATGTGTTGGAAACACAATTTGGAAACCAATTCAATTATATATTATTAACAGTGGTATAAATAATGATGTACATAGTACATATAAATAGAGGAGCTAAACCATTGATTCCATTTCCTAGGTTGATTACATGATAATAGCTAATTACTATAACACTCACTAACCCAAACTATAATCCCAAGGATTAGGTGTCAACATTCCCCCGTTAATCTGAAGGGATGTATCAAATTCAAGGAATGAGAGCTGAAAATGTAAAAATTCATGCGAAACAAGAGTTGAATGTCTCTGAGGAATGGTTTTCAAGGATGACCACAAACCAAGGATGGTGGTTTTTAATAGAAAACCACAAATGATACAAAAATGTGGTAGAGCTCAAAGTATCAACCATTTATGATTCAAACATTACCACCAACTCTTGAACTATCATAGCAATTTCTCAAATAAATTGACTTTATAACCATCAAAGCAGTTCCTAGAATAATTCCTATTCTAGCATCTTCTACTAGTGGAAGTGCTCCTTCACAAATCTCATAATGCAAAAAGCATGCAATCATGTTCATAGAGTATAATGGTCATGGAGAAAAACAACTCTTTCAACAACTATAAATCTGAGTTTTGAACTCGGATTCTAGGTTGTAGCAGTAACCTATGATTATCTCAGACTCAGACTCGCTTGATAAATTTTGCAAACAAAAACTCTATTTACAACTCTGAATCTCATCTATGAACTCAGATTGTAGGTTGTAGCAGTAAAATCTGATTATCTCTAACTCAGACTTTCTTGATAAATATTTTAACCTATGGCAGACCATCAATTACATCAATTTCCCCCTTGTCATTTATAGGGTGAGAAGATGAAGTAATCATCACTGCAATACTGGTCAATATTCTCAAGCATATCCTTTGTTATGACTTGTAACTCTTCTTGGTTGTTTTAGAACATTTTTAATTTTCTCTCCTACAATATTCTTATGCTTGAAACATCTATTTAAATCATGATTCTTCTTTCCACAATGTTCAAAAGAATGAATTGATCTTTCTCATATACAACTATGTCACAACATTGGCATCTAACAATTTTTCATGGGACACACCATTATTCGGAAATTCACCACTACAAAACTGTATAGGCCTTGAAAAATCATCAATCTGAAAAGAAACATCATTATTATATCCAACACTATTTCTACTTTTGTTATGCATAATTTATTCTCAAGTTATTTATCAAGATTTTGGGAATGATAGGTTTCATATACGTATGAAAATAACCCTGAATACAATTGCTTTGTTGTGCACTAAATTTCTTGATTATCATTTTATATCTATATATCAACCTCTGGTGGTTGAATTTTTTGAGTCATCCTCAAAAAGGTTGTTTGAAATAAAAACAGGTTAATAATTACAACCCATTTTTAGTTCTCGTAGTTCATCCTTTTAAAGTTGTGACTTTATTTAGAGAAATTTAAATGTGTTATGTACATCATGTAGATCATATTTGATATCAACAAGAATATTTTTTTTGATGTTTACTATGTTATCAACATTAGATTGTACTGGAGTACTCAAAAACTCGAATACTTTATCAATATTGGTAAAACTAAGGGTTTGGACTTCAACCGAAAATGCACCCATTTTACAATCAACAATTAACAACTATGAAAATCAAATAATAATTCTTGTTGCAACTAATTGATCTTCTTGATTCTGTTGACCCAAGAAAACCAAAGTCATGTAACAAAAAATCCAATCTGACATTGAATACTAATTGAATGAAAAAACTATATGTTGTTATCTTCTTGCTTCCCAACAAGTGTTGTGAGTATCACAACCTCCAAAATTACTTTCCTCTTGTAAAAATAAATAAATTACCAAGCACAAGGACTTAAACTTGTGACCTTTAATATACCAAATATAACTATATTATCTTTTCTGACCATAATTTCATTTTATTTTCATGATTTTATACCCATAAATTCTATAGTTTAAATTTAACCAAATCAAAATCAAATCTTAACAAAATTCAAAAATGATGTCAACTTCATGTGAAATGTGATGAAGCAATGCCCCCCTTCCTTAGATACCTTTGAATTGCAGTAACTGTCAAATTTTTAGTGATTCTATGACTAGAAATTGAAGGAATTAAAACTCAAGCCTTTGTATTTATAGAGGAATAGTGTAGTAAAATACGTTTTGTGCCTTAATTAGGAAAGCAATATGGAGAGGATTGATTGCAATGAAGATTATGGATACAAATGTGGACATAGATGATGATACGAAACATTTACTCTTTGGTTTCTTTCTTAGTGACAGTGCTCTTCATGCTTTGTTTAATGGCTCCTCTCATGAATCTTGAGCAAAAGTCATTCTTAGAGACTTTTTTGTTGCAAGACGAGGTCCAACATCACTCCTCAACAACATCATGTTCAAACAAAACATCTCTCACTTTTCATATTTTTTGTTTTTTTTCTCTAATGGAAGCAACAACGACATCATCCACACCAAGCATTAATTCAACAACCGTGACATTGCAAGGAACAAAATCACTATTTGTTCAATAACTTTCCATCCCTACAGCAACATTGTTAAGAATAAATAGTGCAGAGGGTACAATAAAACAAAATTGTAATGCTAATTTTTTGTTAAAAATGTGCAAGCCCCTTGAGTAACTTTAATAATGCATTCACAACTTAAAAACTTCACATATGGATGATATTCCATCAAATTATAATTGACACATGGAAACTTGAGCCACATCACCTCTGCACTCCCTTTTCTTGCCAATAGATTGATCTAGTTGGCATGATGCCTTTGTTGTCAGTGTTTCATAATAAATACCTTCATCCACTGAATAAGGATATCATATTCATATGATATTCCATTGATCCCAACCAGGGAGAATAACAAGTGCATCAATAGTGCATGTCACACAAACTCAAGCTTGTTGTTGTGTAACAATACGCCAAAATAAAATATTTTTCCTTTCAGTCAATGAGAGTGTAAAACCCTTCCATGTTTTGACAACAAATTCAAGGTGCCAATTTTCTAAACAAATGACTTTGAAAACCCAACAAATGTAGAGCCATTGGAGGTAGAACATAAAAATTCCTTGATACCTAATAAGTTTCTCCTTCTCTAATCCATATAGTTATAGAAGTAGCATGTGCAATTCACATGGCAGGAGAGTTTTAGTTATTTATGGAGAGGCTCAGTAGATTAATATGAGTTCTATAACCAATGAAAATATTATTTGATAATTAAAAAATGTTGTTGCAAACTGTTAGAATTATAAAAAGTTCAATAACCCAAATGGAGATAACATTTAGAACTCTTACAGTCAAGAACATGCAGAGGGCATGTAGAGGAAAGAAATAACTCTAGTCTTATAAAGAACTTAAAATGGGAAAGTCATCAACAAACATGCATTTGTTATGAAAGCTTTGTTAGAGTTAATGAGACTGCAGATGGTTTTCATTGTCACTAACATGCGTAACGAGGACTCATAGGTAGGCCCTAACAATGAAAACAACTCTGTGTTCAAACATAAATTGCTCTACTCTACATAAAATGTTTTCTCAAGCACATCCAATAGCTTCAAACAATGTCTCCTCAACAAAAATAAACTCAACAAAGAAAAACACCCAGACATATATGTTCTGCAATGCCACAAAATAGTGGCTTAACTCTAGAAGGCCATAAAGCTAGTCACTTAGACTATTTCAATAAAGCAGATTAATCGTGCTCTGATACCACTATTAGAAACACAAATTGGAAACTAATTCTATTGTGTATTGTTAAGAATGGTAGAAAGAATGATGTACATAATACATTTAAATACAATAGGTAAATCATTGATTCAATTTCCTAAGTTTCTTGAACTCCAAAAGCTGATTATCATAACACACTAACCTAAACTATAATCCCAAGGATTAGATATCAACAACATGATCATTTGTGTGGAAAGAAACCCACTTAAAAGCCTGTTCTCTCAATTTCAATGATCTCTACTTCTCATCCCTCCCTGTCGCATTGCATGTCCAGCCACCATTAGGAGGTCAATCCTATTTTATCAACTCCTTACATTGGGCATTGGCTTTGAAGTTACTACGAAGGGAGGTTTGACCATTCTCTGTCTAGGATCGCATTGTCCACATTTATTTTTAATATTACTAAAATCAATATTATAATAATAAACACTTAGAAACAATGTACTTTAACATGGTCATAATACTTAAAGAATTTTAATACAAATAGTTAGACATCCCATTTGAATTAGAATTTTATGGTAAGATTTCTATAATTTTATTTAAATGGTTTATTATAAGATTTCTATAAATTTATTTTAAATGTTTACTAAAAGGTAAAGTTGAAATTTAAGTAAATAAATAAATAAATAAAACCTATGGGGTGTAGAATAGATAGTGACAAGGGTATTGTTAATGTACTTTATGACGTGAAGATTACTGGTTTGAAACTTTGTGTCAAAAAATCGAGTCATGTTAAGGTGGTGTACATTGATTTATGGTAAGATTTCTATAATTTATTTAAATGGTTTATTACAAGATTAAAATTATTTAAAATGTTTATTAAAAGGTAAAAGTTGAAATTTAAATAAATAAATAAAGGTATTGGGGTGTAGAATAGATGGTGATAGGGGTACTGTTAAGGTACTTTGTGATGTGAAGATCACTGGTTTGAAACTTTGTGGAAAAAAATTGACTCATGTTAAGCTAGACCTGATTTTGATGACTCAAATGTCCCTGGATCATGATTTTTGAAACCAAAAATTAAACAAGACTCAAACAATTTGGCAAATGTTTTTTAAAAAAGCCAAAAAAAAAATCATAATAATAAGAAACACCTAAATTTTAGAAAAAAATAAAATAAAATTATAATAAAA